>JAZGTJ010010296.1:0-18273 GCA_036877575.1 Botia almorhae | reverse complement strand
GGAGGACAGAGGAGGGAAGAAAATGTTTTAAATAGCATGCGGGAGTTAGAAGCGTTGTTAATTCTGTGTTGGAAGTAAGTTTTTTTAGCCGTGGTGACAGCAGTAGAGAAGGAAGCCAAAAGAGATTGATAGGACATAAGGTGAGCAGTGTCATTTGACTTGCGCCACAACCTCTCTGCACCCCTGAGCTTAGAGCGATGCTCCCGGAGAACATCAGACAGCCAGGGAGCAGAGGGAGTGGCACGGGCTGGGCTAGATGCTAGTGGACATACTCTGTCTAGACAAGATGTTAGAGTAGAGCAGAGTGTGTTAGCTTCCTTAGCACTGACCTGAGACCCCACCAGGCTCGCCTTCAGATCCGCCAGTTGTGTCGCCACTGCCACCAGGATGGTCCCAGGATCCGCAGAGCCACTCCTCTGCTCCGGACCCTCCTGAGCATTAGAGCTGTGAACAGCTGCTCCCTCTCCTCGACCAGCCCCTCCTGGTCCTGACTCCGACTAAGCGCCGCTCAAATTCTCCGATCCGCTCAGCTCCAACTGAAGCCCCTCAGCAGATCCGGGCTCGAACTCCGCCTCCTCCAACTGGAGTTTGGAGCACGCAGCTCTCAGCACCATGTTTATTGTTGTCTGATTGGGTGGGTTATTCTGTATCGGTACGGGACGGTTGTGTTTGTGATATTAAACAAAGACGTGACCACGGAATCAAAGTGAACGATATTTAATGAAAATGGTAAACTGAGCAAATAACACAAACCGTAAAACAAAAAGGGCGACAACAAGTGCAACAGCAGTGAATAAATACAAAAAGACAAACCACGATGAATAATCAGTGAAACACGAAGCCAGGGCAGAGGTATCCAATGTAATCCAATAAAAGTAATCCAACAACAAGCGTAAATCCACAGACCAGGTAAGACAATATATTATACACAGACTGAAAAACCTCGACTACAAACCACGAACAACTCCTAAACAATAAACCACAACCACATTAACCAAACCAGGGACTTAAATACACATAATAATCAAATAAACACAGGTGCAGCTGATTAGACTAAAACAGGAAGTGACATAAAACACAAGGGACACAAACCAACGTCATAATAAAAGTCTGTGCTCCTCGCTTGTCGCAGGAGCCCGGCTTCGTAACACCTGTAACCCTGTCTCCTTATGATAAAGTCCCTTTGAATAAAAGTTAAAATTGTAGTGTGTATATTTACACAAACACACATACGCTGACACATAAACATAAGCACTATTCAAAAAGGAATTTGTTTTTAAACAATGATTGATTTACAACTTCTACCACCTGACATCTATGATTTTATGTACCGATTCGGACAGGACCAAATCATTATTACAGAGGTGGGAGTGCCTGTTTTGTACATCTGGGTGTTGCACAAGATGACATGCTCCAGGTGCATGCATTGTGTCTGGTCAAATGTAATTATATAAAAAAAATGAAATCTAAAATTACTTAAAGTACTATAATTTCTTTCTTTATTGATTTAATTTTATGATAGTTATATTTAGAGGGAACTTGACACTGTGTCATGAGCTTATGCTATGGGGAAGCGCTTCACGCATGCCTGGTGTCTGAACATTTGTGAGATCATGCCTATGGCAACATCAAAGTCAGAAGATGGAGAAATGTGCATCACCTCAAAAGGCACCTGTGTTAAACATCATCAGCTTCTTGTCTTTAGGAGGCCCTTGTTTCTGTCTGTGTGGATTCAGTGAAAAGAACAAAGGAGGTTAGGAAGTGTGTGCCACTTTGTCTGTAATGTCTCAAAGAAAGTGACATGCACAAGATGCATGTGTTTTGTTTGGGGGCAGAGCATGCACAGTCAGCTATTTAGTGAGCAGGCTATGCTCAGTGTGAGCATCAGGATGTTTTTATGCCAAATCCACAACCTTGTTCTGCAATGCATTCCAGTCTGCATGACCATGTTGTTGGCTGCATCCAGTTGTGAGGAGCTTGACGTAGATTTTTTTTATTTTCAGGGTTTTACGAATAATGTATATGTTGTGAACTATTTATAGTACATCAATCTGAGTCTAAGCCCTGCTCAGACAGGCCACAGTTCGAGCCTCTTCCGTGGCACCTCTTAATCCGTCCATGCACACCATGTCTGTTTTGAAGGCTAAGAGGCAGTTGAAAGAACTGACAGGTAAAACTTGACAGAAAGCAGAATGGTTGTGTCTCTTTCCCTCATCTATATCATCATGGAGGAAACCTTCCTTGCCCTCCAAAACATGTAGTACTACATCTAGCTTGGTTGGCAGGTGACGGGAATTCAGACACTGAGCAACATTGTGGTTTCATTAACCGTCCAGTTATGCATTGCCATCTGACAACAACAGCCGTGCGGCATACATCATTGCGTGATTTGTACATCATTGCACATGCGCAGAGCTTTCTAGTTTAAGTTTCAATCCGACTAAGTGTTTGCATGACCTCTTAATCGGATTAGAAAATGTTTAAACCACCCCTTACAATCCAATTAAAATTTTGATTAGATCTGGCCAATTCAGTCCGATTGATGTGTTTACATGTGACATTTTGTAATCTGATTGTGCTTTTAGTCCTTTTTTAGTGTGCTTTTATTAGGGTCCATGTAAATGCAGCTACTGTCCAACAGTCATTCTTGGCCTGGAACTTACAACTCACATTTTAGTGACAGAGGGAGAGTGTGGTGGCTCATGCTTAGGCCTCATTCCAAAAGGCTAGAGGAACCAGACAGCTCACCATGGCCCAACCGCCTAAGAGAAGGCCCAAATTCTTGGCAAAGAAAGCCTAACGCCTGCTGGTCCATCCTCCTTTTGGGTCCCACTTTCAGGGCGTGTTGCTGTCGCTGGATTCTCACAACAGACTCTGTTGGTTCTTGATGACGTCCAATGTGTGGTTTGTGGGAGGTCCCTTATCACTCACAGCACAAAAATTACTTGGAAATAAGAGCTGTGTTTTAGTGTTGAAATACTTCCTCCTCATCTCAAGGGCCAACATGTTTTAGTCTGCACAGACAATATGGCTATGATCTCATTTATAAATCACTAAGGTGATCTGAGAGTATAGCAGAGTGCAGTGCACAAAGAGTACAGCAGTGGGCTCAAGGCACATCCCTGGGGGACTTCAGTGCTAAAGGTGAGGGAGGATAAGACATGTCTGCCCAACCTAACTGCTTGTGGTCTGTCCATCAGGAAGTTGGAGATCCACACAGAGACGTGCTTAGTCCTAGGTCTTGAGGTGGTGAGTTTGAAGAAAATTATAGTGTTAAATGCTGAGCTGTAATCAACAAATAGCATTCTAACATAATTTCCCCTCCTAGTGTTCAGATGGCACAGGAGGTGCATGGTGGCATAATGTGTGGAGCGGTTTGGGCAGTATGCAAACTAGAATCGGATAGGATAAAAATCACAAGTTCAGTAGAGAAATAAAATTTTTAGAAAACTAGTCCTGTCCGAATGGAGCTATATACAAATACGTGTGTATGTATGTATATATATTTATACAAACGCACACACCCTCTCTCAGTTTATAAAGACAAATGTAACATTGACAACTTCAATCCGAATAAAAAAATTATCAATTTATGACCAACAGGGGACATAAAATCTTCTTTAACAAAACAGATAACAGGAAATGGTCACAACTGATACACAACTATACTAGTATATACTAGTGTTTTGGGAGATACTTGACAGAAAAACAACATTTCAATGACAATTGGAAGATATGCAATCTTTCAGAATGTTTTTGCTACCTATGCAATTGCTAGGGGAGGGGCACTGTGATTTTGTCAAAACATTTTATTGGCTCTGGAAAACATTCCTTTTCAAGAAATAAGTCCTGACCTAAATATCCATAACCCTAAATTACTTGAAAGTAATGTGTTGATAAGAAAGGCATACATGCCCCTAACCCAAGTCTAAACCTAATATTGACCCTAAAACCACAATCTGTGTTTGAGCCTGGGTCATGTAGGTTTGTAAAACCCACCTTATTATTTAATCAATCTGAGTATATAAATTGCACTCACTGTAGTATCTCTAGTTTACAGTTTGGATCCTTCAGTAGATCAGAGAGCAGCTTGACTCCTGAATCTCCTGGTTTATTGCAGCACAGATTCAGGTCTCTCAGGTGTGAGGGGTTTGATCTTACAGCTGAAAACACAGAGAAACAGCCATCTTCTCCAATACTGTTGTAAGACAGGCTGTCAAAAAAGCACAGACAAAAAAGTACCTCCACTTACTGCACAGGACAAATACATATTTTTACAGCTGATTCCTGTAAAGTTATACTCCAGGGTTTAAATGTTTTTGTGAGACATACATTACAGCATACATTTCTGTAAAGCTTCTTTGAAACGATGTATAATGAAAATACTTTTACTTTACTTAAAATGTGAATAACTAGTTAGTAAATATCAAAAAAGGACCACAAAACGACCAAAACATTATACAGCATTTTTTGGGAGACAAAGTTTTATCAACTTTTACCTTCTGTTGCTCACAACTTTCTAATTTACATTTCTAATTTTAGGTACTTTGTCATTTTTTAAGCACTCCAAGTAAACATCAGCATGCATATTCATTGTATGGATAAGACCAGCTCACACATGTTGCAAAGAAAAACAGCTTGGTTACATATGTAACTTGGTTCCCTGACAAAACACTCCACTGTGGTGGTAAAGCTATATGCTGAAGCAGCATCTGCAAAATCACACCTATTTATAGGCTAATGGGGGACAGATAATGCATTGATGGTTCAAGTGCTATTGTGTGCATTGCAATGCAAAGAGCCGCCGCTTCAGAGGCCAAACTCACACCTTACACATCTTGGGCCGGGGATGAATAAATGAGCTCTACACATGATACAGATAGGAATATACCACTGAGTGCCATCTGAAAAGGGGGCATGAACGCAGCCTGCTCTGGGGGTTTATGTAAGAGACTACTGATATGCTACTGATATAAACATGACCCCTCAGCTGAGTCTGGGATCAAAGGGTGCTAGACAACTGAAAAGACAGTCTGTTCACCATGTACGGGGAATTTACAGACCAGATAGCGCACATTATCTTCTCAAGACAGGGCAAAGATGCCAGTGAAAGCGAAACATCCAACAGACTGTCCTATACTTACCTGTTGGTATCTCATAATACTGATGAAACCAGTTCTAACACAAAGGCTATCACAGTTCACGTGAGTGTCCCAGCTCAAATTACCGGCATTCACTGGTGCCCACCTCAGGACTCCCATTTGTAGCCAATGTTCCCATATGCCTCAACCCAGGGGAGCTATGGCAACCAAGGATGCCATATGCCCCAGGAGCGGTGGCAACTTTTCAGGCAGCCCAGCACTGACTCTGCATTATTTTTGTGAGGCATGCTTTTATGGTGATAAATGGCGAATACAGGTACATGCTAAGAAAACAGATGTTCTTCACAGGTGAGAGCTTGGTCTTTTCCCAGTTGACCTGAAGCCCCAGTTGGTGAAGTTGCTAAAGTACAAGGTCCCTGTGTGCGCACAACAGATCCCACAACTGGACTAGAACCAGCCAGTCACCACAATAATTAAGGATGTAAATGCCCTACTGCCTTAGTGAATGCGAGGGGCAGGGACAGACTGTAGGGGAGGATCTTGTACTGGAACACTTTCCACTTGAAAGCAAACCGGAGAACAGTCTGTGTCAATCATGATGTTGCATCAGCACCAGGATGCACTTTTGCCTTAGCCTGTAAGGCTCTGTTCAAGGTATAAAGATCCATATTTAGATGTAACCCACCTCCTCTTTTGGGCACAATAAAATACAGGCTGTAGCAGCCCTTATGTGTCTTGGCTAAAAGGACAGACTCTATCACTTCCCTAACCAGAAATGTAGCAGCTTCTGCCAAAAAGACCAAGACAATCTTGCCTTTTACAGAGATGCCACTGAACCTGGGAGGGCATGGTAACCTGGATCACGTAGCCAAGACAAATGGTCCTGATGACCCACTGCAAGAGGCTCTGAGACTTCAAGCTAATGGCACCATAGAGACCATTGTCTCCACTACCCTATGTAAAGAATTAAGGGTCTTGTCAATAAAACAGTGTTATTTAAAAAACTATTTCTTTTAGGAAATAGTTGATTTAGCTCAACTGAAAAGTGAATATAACTAAAAGCTAATATAAGTAGTCATCATTAAATATACCTTTTTTGTAGTACCTGATCAGCAGAAATGATGACAATAATCAGCCTATGCTTTCGTCCAGCGAGTACATATGCGTTCTTATTGAATCTAAGAAACGTTATTTCTGTGGTAATTATAAACAACACTTCTCTCCTTTAACAGGACTTCAGAGCAAGATTGAACACAGTTTAATTGATCTTATTTGTAAGCATTAAATGCAAAAACAAGAAGAGAACACTGAGATGCAGTTTGTAAGTATGCTCTTAATGGTACAGTGATAAAAGTCCACAAGGATCCTGGGACACAGTTGAACTTTCTTAAAGCTCTGTAATAAAGACATGCTGCCTGCTGTGTCATCAGAGATGTGGATGCCAAGGAACTTGGGGGTGTGTGCATGACTCGTAGTTCACCTGAAGTCCACAATGACACCCTTGTCCTTCTGGGTGTTTAGTTCCAGATTGATGGCAGCACACCACACAGCCAGGTGCTGTACCTCATCCCTACTGGCCAATTTATTGTCATCTTTGACATAAACAGGAACGCAGTCATATGTGAATAGGAAATACAGAAAAGGGCTCAGCACGCATCCTTGTGGCACACTGGTGTTCAGGGTGATGATGAATGAGGAGAGGTTATCCAACTTAACAGACTTTGGTCTGTTATCAAACCAGTCCAGAGTCCAGTTGCAGAGGGATGTGCTAATTCCAGGCTAAAGGGGTTTACAGTGTTAAAAGCAGAACTGATGCCAAGGAATAGCATTCTGAATGGTGTATTATGACTGTCCAAGTGAGTTAGGCCAGAGTAAAGTTCTGTAGCGATGACCTGTTGTGGTGACAGGCAAACTGGCATGGGTCCAACACAGTAGGGAGACAGAATTTGAGGTGGGATAAAACCAGTCTTTTACAGTACTTGGCAATGATGGGGGTTAGTGTGACAGGGCAGAAGTCATTAAGGACCGACTGTGTTCTGCACAGGCTCTAAGCAAGCACTCAGGTATAACATCAAGGCGAGCTGCATTCCGTGCATTCACCCTGCCCAGTTTGGGGAAAAGGCAGATCATTAGGTGGAAGCTCACTTTAGGAGAGACTTTTTGGTTGTTTTGGTCATAGCGAGTATAGAAGTGGTTGAGCTTGTCAAGAAGGGAGGTAAAGTGCTAGGTGATTTGTAGTCTGTGATAGTCTGTATGCCTTGCCACATACACCAGGGGTCAGAGGAGTTGAAGTGCTCTTCAATTCTCTGTTTGTATCCAAGTTTGGAAAGTTTGAGAGGTTTGCATGTCCGTGGTGATATGTAGCAAAGCCGGAAGGATAGTCCAAAACTATGCTGGAGCACCAATTGTTGATGTCCAAAAGTGACTGTTTACTGTAGGTATAGTTTGCATAAGTGAATAGAGTGAACATGCAGGAAATATCCAGGTAAATAATCACTATTTTCTGAAATCTGTTAAGACACTAAGCTTCGCGATGTGCACACACCACCATCTTGGCCATTTACTAAGGATATATGACAGAATTTACTAATTTTACCAATTTATCAAATATACAGAATTTATAGAAATGATAAAGAATAAATTACAGAATTTTCATTTTAACTCTTTGATAAACTAATAGAAAACTTTGTAGTTTGGAGTTTTAAATCAGAAAACCCACTCCAATTTTTCCAGTTTACAGTGTGGATCCTCCAGTAGATCTGATAGAAGCTTCACTCCGTCATCTCCTGGTTTATTCCTCGTCAGATTTAATTCTTTCATGTGTGAGGGGTTTGATCTCAAAGCTGAAACCAAAGCGGTATAACCTTCCTCTCTAATTTGGCAGTTAGCTAGGCTGCAAAAAGGAGAGAAGAGGTGAACATAGAACAAATTATTTTTAATATATTATTCTACAAAGTAAACAACGTAATGGAAATCTCACAAGCTTATACATCTAATCAACAGTACTACAGTAGTTAAACAACCAATTTATTGCCGTTCTGAAAACAGCAATACAACAGGACATCAAAACACTTTTGGGAAGCTTGAGAAGCAAAAGTCCTCCAGCAGCCCTAACCTCACCCAACTCCTCACACTATAGTTGACTCTTATACTGTTATAGAAAAGAAACTGTTAGTCTTGCATGCTTGCATGATTGAAACCATCTTAACAATGTCACTTAACTTGGTCTACAACTAATTAGCCCAGAAATATTCTAAATTATTCTGCTGGGTAGACTGGGCCACCTGAGGTGCTGATTTTAATTCCCTGTGTTGTCTCCAGTGATATTAAACAATTTGTTAAACTGAACAAGCAAATCAGTATTTTAGTATTTCAATCAGGTATCTTAATAAGGGCCATTGTGTAATGTTAAAAAATAAAGAATGTGACATTTCAGTTGAAATTCTAAAAGCACTGAAAGTATAGGCTACTGTAGGTATACTTAACACTAACTCCAATTTTTCCAGTTTACAGCGTTGATCCTTCAGTAGATCAGACAGCACCTTCACTCCTAAAGCTCCTGGGTCATTCCCACTTAGAATCAATTCCCTCAGGTGTGATGGGTTTGATCTCAAAGCTGAAACTAGAGCAACACAACCCTCCTCTGCAATATTGCATTTAAAGATCCTGCAAAGAGAAAAAAAACACAATTCCATTGAATTGTGATGGTTAGTTTTCTTTTTAAATGTTTTCATTGTTTCTGAAGAAAACACATTGTAGTTGTATGTGTAAAAGTGTGACATTTTTAATTTGCATTATATATGTAATACACAGTAGGGAAAGTAAAAACACACTGTAGTTTCTCCAGTTTACAGTGTTGGTCTTCCAGTAACTCAGAAAGCAGTTTTGCTCCTGAATCTTCTGGTTTATTATAGCTGAAATCCAGTTCTCTCAAGTGTGAGGAGTTTGATCTTAGAGCTGAAGCCAGAGCAGCACAACCATCCTTTCTTATTTTGCAGAAAGACAACCTGCAGAGAATAGGAGAACAAGTTCACAGGCACCTGTAAAATTCAGACTGTAGGACTAAAGCTGGAAAAATAATTAAAGATACAACCATCCAAAACAACAGCCTTACTGCTATAATTGATTAGGTAAAGGTTATTTATTAACAATAGACTCTGGAGAAGCTTCACTGCCAAAGCCAATTCTCACCTCTCCTAACAGCAAAAAATACACGCATGGATATCACATGACTACCTACAGTTAACTGTGAATGTTAAACTGCATACAACAGGTATAATGGTAAATTAGCTTGGACTTAAAATGTTTTATTTAAAAAAGATTCAGTAATTCTTTAATCATAATACGCATGATGCCCTGCCATGGCATTCCATATGCTTACATGTAACATGTTTTATCTAAAATATCTGCAGTAATGTATATTTAAATGTATTTTTTCTAGCTTAAATTACAGTATTACAGTGCAGTATTAGTTTAAATTTATTAACACAAACAATATAATACAGTCCATATACAGCCAAGGCCAAAAATATTGGCACCCTTGCAATTCTGTCAGAAAATGCAACCCTTCTCTCAGAAAAATGTTGCAGTTGCAAATGTTTTGGTACTCACAAGTTTATTTTTTTGTTTGCATTGGAACAACACAAAAAACAAAGAAGAAAAGTAAAATCTAATACAATTCCACACAGAACCCCAAAAATGCACTAGGCAAAATTATTGGCACCATAAACTTAATATTTGGTAGCACCCCCTTTGGAAAAAATAACTGAATCAATCGCTTCCTGTAACCATGAATGTCTCTTACACCTCTCTACTGGAATTTTGGACCACTCCTCTTTTGCAAACTGCTCCACATCATTCAGATTTGAAGGGTGCCTTCTCCCAACTGCTGTTATAAGATCTCTTCACAGGTGTTCTATGGGATTTAGATCTACCCCATTGCTGGTCATTTCAGAACTCTCCAGCGCTTTGTTTGTAACTCTTTCTAAGTGTTTTTTGAAGTTTGTTTTGGGTTGTCCTGCTGGAAGACCCATGACTCCTTGTGGAGACGCAGCTTTCTGACACTGGCCACTGTGTTGCGCCCCAAAATTCTTTGCTAATCATCAAATTTCATGGTACCCTTCACACAGTCAAGGCATCCAGTGCCAGAAGCATCAAAGCAATTCCAAAACATCTTTAAACCTCCACCATGTTTGACTATAGGGACTGTGATCTTTTTTTTCTTGATTTCTTTTTCTGTAAACGGTGCCATGATGATAAGAAGGTAAGAAAAACCTTTTTATACTGTGTTGAAATACCTGAGACCTGTCTATATCTATGCACTTATTAACTGTTGCCTCTTATTGTAATTGAAGTTGCTTCCTTGTCCTCATTTGTAAGTCACTTTGGATAAAAGCGAAATGACTAAATGTAAATGTCCTTTACCAGAAAACTCTACTTTTGTCCCATCTGTCTACAGTTCGTTCTCCCAAAAAGATTGTGGTTTTCTCACATAAGTTTTGGCAAACTCCAGTCTTGCTTTTTTATGCCTTTGTGTCCTCCTGGGCCTCCTACCATAGCGTCCATTTTCATTCAGATGGCAAAGGATAGTAAGAGATGACACTGTTGTACCCTGTGTCTGCAGATCAGCTTGAATTTGTTTGGAAGTTAATCAGGGTTCTTTATCCACCATCCAAAAAAACCTTAGTTGTAATTTTTCATTATTTTGCTCTTCCATCCATGTCCAGTGAGGTTATCTACAGTGCCATGGGCCTTGATTGTCCATGTTTTTCCACAATTGTTTGTCTGAAATCCATAGCCAAGTCTTTACAATTCTTTCTTTTCTCCATGCTTAGTGTGACACAACACAAAAGTTGAGTCAACTTTTCTCAATTTTAACTGGTTGCAAGTGTGATTACTATATTGCCCACACCTGTTACTTGCCACAGGTGTGTCTAAATACAAATTACAGGAGCATCACATGCTTAAAAAGCAATAATTTCTTACAATTTTGATAAGGTGCCAGTAATTTTGTCCAGGGCATTTTTTGGGTTCTGTGTGAAATTGTATCATATTTGACTTTTCTTGTCTGTTTTTTGTGTTGTTCCAGTGCAAAAAAAATCAATAAGCACATGAATACCAAAACATTTGCAATTGGAAGAATTTTCTAAGAGGTGTTGCATTTTCTGACAGAATTCCAAGGGTGCCGATATTTTTTGCCATCACTGTAGGTACAACAGCACCTAGGTTCAGTAGTGTTCTGCATACAGTTAATATGTTTCTATCTGTGTCTAAATTTAAATTAATTAAATCTCACATAGTTTATATAAATTACATTTAAATTGAGTTGGAATAGAGTAACAGAGTCCAATCAGATTCAAGGACCCGAACAAACCCGAACAAAATACTTCTGTGCACTACATCTTCCTTTCAAAGTTATATTTCATGAGGGGGAATTATATCTGCAATAACCTACTTTAATGTTTCCAGTTTACAATGTGGATTTTCCAATCCAGCAGAGAGCAGCTTCACTCCTGAATCCTGCAGGTTATTGTCACTCAGGTCCAGCTTCCTCAGACTTGAGGAGTATGAGCTCAGAGCTGAGGCCAGACCTGAACAGCTTTTCTCTGTGAGATTGCAGTCACTCACACTGTGGAAAATGTTTTATAATAACAGAACATTGTGATTTTAAATGTACACACAGTCACAGATGTTATGACCACAACCACTAAAACCAAGAAACTATCACCACTGTAATGCAATTATCTCCAATTAACACTGTAGTAAACACTTTTACAATAAAACACTACAAGATGGTAAAATTTAACCTACTTTAATGTCTCCAGTTTACTGTGTGGATTCTCCAGTCCAGCACAGAGCAGCGTCACTCCTACATCCTGCAGGTTATTGTCACTCAGATTCAGTTCTCTCAGACTTGAGGAGTATGAGCTCAGAGCTAAAACTGAACAGCTTTTCTCTGTGAGATTACAGTCAGATAACCTAGCGAATAATGTAATATGCATGTTACTGTACTATTTAACACAATCTATACAACACAATCCATGTTTTTTCATACACTTAGGCATGTGCACACATTCACAAAAATGATACCAGGCACATCCTTTTTTGCAGCCTAAATACGAAAAAAAACCTATCGAATCTGATTGTACATGCTCAATACAAACCACCTTTTTAATGCATAAATTTTAATGTCTGAACATCAGAGTGGACTTGATGTAGATTTTACAAGTCCATCCCTCATTAATGGCAAAACATTTATTGGTAAACTTTAACATATGGCAATTAACATTATTTCTACGACAGCCAATGTCTAAACAGGCAAGAAAACAACCTAGCCACACACATAACTGATCAGTTTGATCAGTTAGTCTGAAAAGATGTTAAAGTATAATTAAGATGTTATAGTAAAATGCTGAACTGACTACAGTTACATGTGAGACAACCTACTTTAATGTCCCCAGTTTACAGTGCAGATTCTCCAGGCCAGCAGACAGCTGCTTCACTCCTGCATCCTGCAGGTTATTATGACTCAGGTTCAATTCTCTCAGACATGAGGATTTTGAGTTCAGAGCTGAAGCCAGTGCCAAGCAGCTTTTCTCTGTCAGATTACAGTCACTTATACTGGGAGAGAAATTATATTGTTTTAAAAAAGGGCTTTTGCAATATATCAAAACTCTCTCTCTGCCCCTCTACACTTGTATTGTGTGTAAGTCATTGGCCAAACATAGAGAAAACACAAAATCAACAAAATTATTGATTAATTTGTCTAACAGCATTATTTAATTAGTTATTTTTTAACATTTCAAAAGATATTTTGACAATGTCATTATCGCAAATTCTTTTGGTTATGATAATTGTGTAATGAAAATCTGATACTGTGACAGCACTATTGTAAAACACAAAATGAGATGAACATGAAAACACAACCAAATAAGACAACAAGACACTTACTCGGCTTTTCTGGATGCTTTGACCACTGCCATCAGCCTCAGAAGACATTCTTCTGATGGAGCATATTTAGTGAGTTTAAACTCATTTAGCTCCTCCTCTGAGTTCAGCAAAACAAACACTAGTGCTGACCACTGAGCAGGAGAGAGTCTGACTCCACAGAAACCACTAGAACCTGTTGTGCTCAAGTATGTTTGGACTTCCTGCACTAGAGACTGATCATTCAGTTCATTCAGACAGTAAAACAGATTGATGGATTTTTCTGGAGAGGGATTCTCTCTGATCTTCTTCTTGATGTAGTCCACTATTTCTTTTTTATTGTGAAAGTTGTTTTGACACTGTAGGTATTCTTTTTGTGTGAGCAGGCCTTGTAAAAGACTCTGATTCGACTCCAGTGAGAGCCCCAGAAGAAAGCGCAGCTGAAGGTCTAAGTGCCCATTTTCAGAGTGTAGGGCCCTGTCCACTTCTCTCTTCATTAAAACAGTCATTTTTAAGCCTAATGAATAAAAGATTTTTGTGTTCTTCTGGAGAAGGGAAAGAAACTTAAATATTGCAGCAAGAAATTCCTGAACGCTCAGATGCACAAAGGTGAACACCTTTCCGAGGTTCAGTCCAGACTCCTCTCTGAAGATTTGGGTACAGACTCCTGAATACACTGATGCTTGCTTAACATCAATGTTGCACTCTCTCAGGTCCTCCTCATAAAAGATCAGGTTCCCTTTCTCCAGCTGTTCAAATGCCAGCTTTCCCAGTGACAGAATACTCTTTCTAGCCTGCTGAAGATCTACTTCAGATTTCTCATCATACTTCTGCATCTTTAGCTTCATCTGAAAGATCAGGAAGTATGTGAACATTTGAGTGAGAGTCTTAGGGATCACTGCACTCTCTTCTTCAGTCAACATTCTCTCTAGAACAGTGGCTGAAATCCAGCAGAATACTGGTATGTGACACATGATGTACAGGCTCCTTGAGGACTTGATGTGTGTGATGATTCTATCAGCCAGTCTCTGATCATTTATTCTTTTCCTAAAATACTCATCCTTTTGAGGGTCATTAAACCCTCGTACCTCTGTTACCTGATCAACATACTCAGAAGGGATCTGATTGGCTGCTGCTGGTCGAGAGGTTATCCAGAGCAGAGCAGAAGGAAGCAGATTCCCCTGGATGAGATTGGTCAGCAGCACATCCACTGAGGCTGATTCTGTCACATCTCTCAAGCTTGGATTGTTTTGAAAATTTAGATGCAGTCTGCATTCATCCAGACCATCAAATACAAACATGATTTTAAAGTCTTTATAATTTGTTAAGGGACATTCTTCTATTTCTTTACAAACACAACTAAGAAGCCCATTCAAACTGAGATGCTTCTCTTTAATTAAATTTAGCTCTCTGAAAGGTAATGGAAATATGAGGTGAACATCCTGATTAGCTTTTCCTTCAGCCCAGTCCAGAATGAACTTTTGCACAGAGACTGTTTTTCCAATTCCAGCAACTCCTTTTGTTAGCACAGTTCTGATGGGTTTGTATTGTCCAGGTAATGCTTTAAAGATGTCATTGCATTTGATCGGCCTTTCCTGTGTTTCCGGTCCTCTGTAAAATGTCTCAATCTGTCTCACCTCATGTTCCTTATTGACCTCCCCACTCCCTCCCTCTGTGATGTAGAGCTCTGTGTAGATCTCTTTCAGTTTTGATGAATTCCCTTGATTTGAGATTCCTTCACTTATTTTTTGGAATTCTGTCCTCAATCTAGATTTGTGTTTTTGCAGAAATAGGGGACTCAGTTCTGGTAATTAATGAGATAAAAATGAATTGAATTAATAAAGTTGTACCTACAAATATTGAAAAAAAAAAACAATAACTGCACATTTTAAGTTTTGTAGATTGTCCCTGGGAACGCAACACTGCATAAACAGCTGACGCTATAGGGAAGGTGCCTGCATTCTATGTCATAAGCGGTTTTGTTTTCAGAAGCCTGTTTGGCCACTCTCTGCTTTGTTGGAAAAATATAAGAAAAAACACAGTAGCTTAGGAAGGGTGTGCTGCCTTGTCTGCATTTTATTATAGGCAGCAACATGCACAGTAAGTGTGTTATGTTTGGGAACGAAACATTTTAAGTCAACTTTCGAAGGAGCTGGCTGTCCTCAGTGTGAGCGTTTATCACTAAGGATGCGCCACTCCCACCTGGCTCTTTATCATAATGGAAGCCAGACATCTGCACCCCGCAGTTTGGGACCTGAGTCTGCTAAGGCAGAGCAGTGACCTTAATTATGGGGATTGCAGATGTAGTTGGCAGAGGTGGAGCTTAAAAAGGGTATTTCCCTTTCTCTCATTCTGTCTCCTGACTTGTTTTTATGACAGATCCTGAACTGTGCGATTTCTTCCAACTTGCATGAGCATGTTGGTTGCACCTAGTTCTGAGAACCTGGACATATTTTTCACTTTCGCAGAGGTCACACTAATAATGTGTATGTTGTGAACTATAAATAGCTGATATTGTTGACATGAGGTGATGTCTATGGTACAAATGGATGTGGGCCCTGCACTAAACTGCCCTTTCACCTCATACCTTCACCAAGTTTGTTGATACTGCCCTTTCTCTTATGCGACTTCAGAGCATCCACATACTGAATTTCACCTACCACTGGCTGGTAATTGCCAGTTTGGAGGAGAGGGCTGCACAGCACTTAGATGTTGAGTAAACTCATACGAGCTGTTTGGGGTTAAGACTGAACCTCAAAAAAAGTTTTGCATTCTCCAGGACAGAAAACCTTTTTTTTGGTTGTGTGAGATTTGACTATGATGCAAGCACACCTGTTTTCTGCACATGTATAGTTGATCATTGCTGCTGTGTGTATTGTCAGACTACCCCAAGATCTTTCAGGCTTCCAAATTCAGAGGCTGTTGTGTGTCATGGAAGCAGCAGACAACGCTATTCCATTGAGTCTTCTGCACATGAGACTATTTAGTTCTGTCTCAAAGACAGAGCTTTGCTGCGCTGAGGGCTTTTTTACCCTTTATATGTAGAAAAAAAACCTAGTTTCTTATCTTGGGTCTCACTCTTGTGGTGGGGCTCTTATCACTCCTGGCACAATAATTGCCTGGAAATGAGCCTTGTCCAAAAGGCAAAGGGGGAAGTGTTGCTGCACTTTATATGAATATATTTACAGCTGCCCAAAGATCTGACTTTAGTTACAAATCTTTTGAAGTAATGGTGCTTAATATAGCTTCATCTGGGGTAAATAAACAGACTTTGTCATTTCTACTGGCTACTGTCTACAGGCCATATATTTTATGTATGTATGTATGCTTCTTTTGCATGTTATGTAGTTCATGGTACTATTGCAAATCCTTTATACCCCTGTCCCATAAGACGCTGTCTATTATATGCCATCCCTATGTTAAGCTGGAACGCATATCTTGCTCAACAATTTTGTGGTTTCATCGGTTCAGTAAACCCTTTATTAGTAAACATACTATAAACCTAGTATACCGAATTAGTCTTTTACATCCCACACATACTATTTGCAATAATATCATTAACATGTCTGACATTTGTTCTGTGTTTTGATTATTATTCTTTGTTTCTCTGTGTAAAGCTGCTTTGAAGCAATGTAACATTGTAAAAAGCACTATATAAATGTATGTTTATAGCATTAAAACGTTTTCTCTCTGAGAAAAGGCTCTCTCTGAAAGCTGCCTGTCCCAAGCACAGGGACAAGAGACCTTCTGTCCCAAGCACAGGGGGCGATCTTTCACCCCCGGCTGGAGATTAACAACTGAGATTGTTGGGACTACTCTTAGCTCCAGAGCACAAGGAAACTGTATGCCCTGAAATGGCAGCTCTTTGTGTCATGTTGCAATCAAGGGCTGGAGTTCCTTCAAGAGCACCTTTCAACGGTAAACTCCTTCTACTCTTAAGGTGGCCCTTAAAGTCAGCCTTGGAAAAGCTACTTACTCCTAAATGTTATTGGTAATAACATTGCTTAAGAGGGTATGGGACTTGGTAATGTCACAGTCAAAGCTATCCTTAGACCGGATTATGTTTCTGAAGTGTCTTCAATAACTGGTAGCCCAGTCAGACTTCAGGCCTTCTACCGTCCACCACATTATTCTCTGGAGCAGGAGAAGCTGAGAAAGGGAATGAGACACTGTCTCACTGCCACATTGCAGGTATGTCTGCACTGTCTTTCTTCAGAGAAAAATCTAAATATGTTTCAGGAGCTTTTTAAGATCTCAGTGGCATGCATTGCTACGCCACATGACCTATCAATTACATAATTTTACACATTCAAATTTTAAACGTTCAGGAGTGAATGGTGTTTCCCCATAGTGCCAGCTCCTAATGCAGTGTCTATTTCTCATGGCCCGGTTTACATGCATAACCCAAGACATTCTCCATATTCTAAGAAACAAGAAGACAAAATAAATAAGTTTGTGTAATCCTAATAAACACAAAAATAAAAACAATGAAATTACTTAAACTAAGCATTTGAAAAACAAAGAAACTTTGAAAGTCACACTTAAAATAAATAAAAAACAAAACAGTCGAGCTCCTACTCGTCTGTAGTGTGTTAGCAAGATCTGTCTGGTTCATCTTCCTCAGGATGTGTAGTGTGATCTTCAGAAACCCTTCTCTGACTCTGCTCCAACCTTCATCATCATCTTCCTCTCTCTCAACGGATGCTGAGTAATCTGGTCTAAGTCGTTTAATTATTGTCTTGTACTGCTTGAGCTCATTCTTCATCAATGAGATTATTTTTTGCTGAAGCTCCTGAAAACAATGAATATTTAACCAATAAACCTCTATTAATTTACATTTATGTATCAGCAGACTCTTTTATTCAAAGTGACTTACAGTGCATTCTATGTCCTATTTGATAAATGTGTGTGTTATCTGGGTATCAAATCATGACCTTGGCTTTGGTAGTGTCATGCTAAATACTACAGGAACATTACATTTACATTTAGTCATTTAGCTGAAGCTTTTATCCAAAGCGACTTTCAAATGAGGACAAGGAAGCAACTTCAATCACAATAAGAGGCAACAATGAATAAGTGCTATAGACAGGTCCCAGGTATTTCAACACAGTATGAGATGGATTTTTTTTAAGTAGAAGTAGAGGTGTGTTAGTAAATTAGTCAAGGAAGTGAAGACGAAAAAGATGAGTTTTTAGTTGTTTCTTGAAAATGGCTAATGACTCAGCCATTCTGATGGAGATATGGA
>JAZGTJ010010295.1:0-18274 GCA_036877575.1 Botia almorhae | reverse complement strand
GTTCCTGCTTTAGTGTGTATGTGTGTGAATGTTTTACAATAGTCCCTCAGAAACCCTCATTAAGCACTGTGTCCAGCCCAGATCTTGTACTATAGCATTAGTCCACTCCTAGTAGCTAAAACATTGACTTACGAATGCACTGACTCATTAATCAACACCCATGATCACGCAGTACATACACTCACAGCAGTAATGCACTCATGAGCGTACGCTTATAAACAAAGACCCGCCTTTGTCACGTTTTAATTACTGTTGCCACTTTTCATTTTAGTCTTTGTGACGTATAGCTATTACACTCCAGTTCCATCAAGCATGTATGCATGAAAATTCAAACCACACATTATATATATATATATATACACACACACACACACACACAAACACACACACACATACACACACACAAAAGTGTCTCATTGTCTGTCATGTTTGCACAGGGAAACACCCGTGGGACCTCCGCACTACCCTATCCTTCATCACTTTTGCTTTTCCTTCATCTCTCCGTTGTCCTTTCGTTCGATTTTCAATTTTTTCTTGATTCCACTCGCTCACCCCGCCTTTCCCTCAATCTCACGTGGGTGGACGTGTTGCAGATCAGACATGCAACAACATGCCTGCGTCATCACGTCAGTGTCTCGCTCACCCCTTCATGGCGTCGCATTCGTTCCGTGTTTATCCGTCCATCCATCATCCCTCCACCTTACTGGTCATCTGTCTCTCTGTCACTCTGTCAGGCGTGATGGCCATGCGCACTGGCCAGACGTGTTTGTTACACGCCTTTTCACAACACCTTCTGCAACCATGCGTCAAGCTCCAATACATCAGCACCGCCCTCTCTGCGCTTCTGCAAACGTGTGTCACATGACAGCCTATACGGCAGCTTTTGTGCTCCTGGTCAATTGTGTCTGGGTTTGGATCACGTATGTTTCAGACAGCGTGCATCAGCGTAGAATCACCAATTAGTGTGTGTGGATGCATGTCGCATTTCAAAATGCAACATGCATTATTGTTTCATCTCATGCATTTATACATATGCCTTTAATTTGTGTGATTTTATGAGAGTATGTCACACGTGGTGCATGTGATTGCTTTAAACAAAGAAGCTGCGGGTACACACACTCGCACACACCCAGTCAGCCTGCAGCATCCAGGTGAGGCGCTGTGCTGTAAACACACGGTGACAGCAGTAATGAATCCAGTTATCCAGGTGTTATCAAGAACAAATTGTGTCACTTTATTCAGCACACACTGGAAAAGCAGAACTATCACCTTGCACTGCGATATATTAGTGAGCTAGCACTAAAGCTGACATTTATTTGTCACTGTTGCCAATGGCACCGCACCCCACATGTTCTCCCATTATTAATCTCAAGGTCATAGTTCACCTCAACCTCTGACCTCATAACAGATGAGGCATAGGAAAGCTAGATCAACACATCACTAAGATGTAACATTATTTTTCTCTGTTGCTGAGCTTTATTTTTTATTGACTACATGCACATGCCTTAAATGTGTGTGTGTGTGTGTGTGTGTATTTGGTGTTTGTGTGTAGCTGACTGAGTGAAAATGGCAGTAAACAGATGGTGTGATTCTGTCTCTTCCAGCAGCCTGTTACCAGAGAGAGAGAGAGAGAGAGGGTGGGAGGAGTAAGGGGGTTGAAGGACTAGCCATGGCCATGCACTGCTCTTATGTCACATGCAGGGGGAAAGATGGGGGGATGTTTGGGGCGGGCGTTACCTTCAAGGAAGCTTGGCCTGATCCATTCTGCCAGGTCACGGGTAGAGACGGATCATTCCAAACATGATAGAGAAGGATTACGCAGTGGGGGATGTACAAAGATAGTTGTTCTTATTATTAAAAATGTCTTTTTTTGGTCTGTGGCTCACAGCAAAGGTCCTAGATTTTACGATTTACGGAATAGATTTTAATAGTACATCTACAAAGTCATTAGCTGTCATGTAGTAGGTGTTCTGGTTACTTGCACTTTTGTTTTTCTCATGTTCTTGCGATTGTTAGCCAGTTTGTTTCTTCATTAGTACATTTGACTCCAATGGATTCAGCTTTTCAGCTGCAGTTCTTCTCTTAGCTAATTAATACTCTCTCCACACACACACACACACACACACACACCCCTGTGTGTGTATTATTGTAATCTGTGTGGTTCTGCACCTGTAAGTTCAGTTCATCTAATACACTGTAACCAAGATTAGCCAGAATCATAGAACCACAGTGCAATTAGCCCCCAATAACACAGACTAATGCCCAATGAAAAGACTTGCTAACCGTTTATAAGCTTTATTGCTGTGGAGCTGTGGACCACATTAAGCTCTTGGTTTATCTGACAGCATTCCGACTTAAAAATTTACTTTTTATCATAAAGCAGTCGTCCGTGTCCCACTTTCACTCTGTGCTGTGCGGAATGACCTCACTCAGCCTCTAGGTATGCAGAGCATACAGACTGTTCATGTAAACAGTCAGTATAAATAAGAGACCTCACAGAATGCTAGAAATCGCAACAATCAGTAAAACAGATGTATGATTGTAATTCCTGCTTTTCAGATATAAGAGCAGTCAATCGTGTGTAGGTGCATTAGCTGGATCTGCCTGAAAAAGGCTTGTACAAAACATTATTTGGCTGATTGACAATATTTTAAAACATAGCCTTGACAAACCGTTTTGGATTTTTTGTCTCATTTTTTAGATGTACTTGATGTAATTGGGGAAATTGGATATGAGATTTAAAAAACATGATACGAGCAAGAGTGCTGTCATACTCGGTATCAGATTATGACATCAGATGAATTGATCATTAACAATCTGTTCCATATCTGACAATCCGTCTTCATCAGTCAGACAAGTCCCACATACATGGCTGGGTAGAAGTTCACTGTGAATTGAAGGTGAATGGTGACTGCAAAGGGGGCATTTGTATGAACCTGTCTAAATCCTACAATGACAAATGGGACATGCTGCAGCCTCATGGACACTTTAATGGCCATCTCAAGACCGCAAGTACACTTCACTGCACCATTTGGGACAGGCCTTAATTGTGAATGTATCTGAGTTTGTGTAAACATGTTTGAGATGAAGTCATGGGTTCATTGGAGACCAGAGCTCACCACAGTGTGTTCACCTCAGAGATGATTCAATTCATTCTTCCTTTTTCTTTAACTCTCATATTCTGTCAATCCCTCTGAGTTGAGATCAGATTATGGAGAAGGCCACATCAGAAGAATTAGTGACAGTGGTGGTGAACACAGATAATTGTGGCTACTGAGTCACTAATAAAATGTTTTGTACAATTATGTACACAAGTATGTGGATTTATCTATATATTGGTCATAATTTGATATGATTTTCAAATAAGTTACCTGACAAACAGTCTGTTTAAGCAATAATAAATGAACTGAGCTAACCTGGAGTTCTGACAGCAAGTGCATTTGCATGAGTGCATTTACAAAAGGTTGATTTCAATTAGACTAAAGCAGGATTGACTTTTCTGGTTTTCTTTTTTAAAACTAAGCAAAACACCGCCTTAGATCTATTATAGCTGCACACATTATCTTGGCAGCACACCATTCCTGGACTTGCATATTTGCATGGCTGGTGCAGTCACACTGCAGGCCATCCAATATGCATAAGTCTGTTTCCTGACAAATATCCCCAGAGGCTGTCTGTGTAAGCGAGTTTAGGTCAGTGTCTGATGAATCAGGCTCTGTATGTGTGTTCACGCATCTGCAAGAGAGCTTTGGTCTGTACGTATGTGGTTATATGTAATCTGTGCCAGGGTCTGTGTGTGGGGATACCCAGCTGTGTTCTCGGTGGGATTTGTCTGACAGAATGGGAGCTGATGGTGACATCTCCCCAGTATGATATGGAACAGATTGGAGTCTGAGCCCCTCTCTCCTGACTCATTAATCTCCTCTTTAATTTATTTACAGTACGCACACGTCCACATTGCTAAAATAAGAACAAAGGACAACTCCAACAGACGGATCCTCCAGATATAGGGTCTAAAATAAAACAAGGAGGTGCGCCTCTCAGATTACTTGGCATAATCTGATTGGATGTTCGGTGGTCTAAATTTCATTTGGGCCAAGGGTTTAGTGGAGTCTCTTTTACAGCAGTTGCTGTAATTGTCAGCTAAAATTGTGAGGCGCAGGGTTTATGACCATTTTGTGTTTCATATGTTCTCACCAAAGGATTGCATAACTAAACACTAATGATGTTTCAGGGCAAAGACAAAGTCAATGTAACTGGGGAAACTGGATGTAGGAGATTTAAGTATGATACAAGTAAGAAGCTGTTGTTGTCAATATCAGCATGCCTGTGATTCAAACAGCTGAGTGTCGATGTTAATAGCAGAATTGTGAGTGTGACATTGCTTTAATACAACAGGTCTTTTATTCAAAGCGATCCAAAAGGTGAGGAAAACAATGAAGCGATTTGTCATTAGGAGGTAGCATGCTTACATTCACTAACCTGGAAAAATGCTGACTGATAATATGTACAAAAGCTGTTCTACTAATTTTTTAAACACTTTGAATATGGCTTGGCCAATCAGATTAGAGGAGTGGAACTAACTAATAAATTATGTCTACACTGAGGAGACTGAAGAAACTGAGGTATGGTCCAGGTTGCACTGGTTTCAAGGTTGCTGTACTTAAGTAATGGACGGTTTCGTAATTGAGCCTTGCTTTACTTATTTGGAAACTTATTCATGAAAGTTTCATATTAAGTTTCATGGTATGTATTCCAAAGAAATGGGCTGAATTGGTTTGTGACTCAGATTGTGAACCACTAAACTTGCAGGCAATAAACCACTTCTCTATAAGGACTCAATAAAAAATGTTTTCCTGCCCAGTAGGTGAGAGCTGATGTCATTGACATCTAAATGGTAAATACCAGGCTGACATCAGAAATCCCATTTACCATGAAGCATCTGCCTCCGCAGTATCACACTCTTGCGGTAAACAAGATGACAGTGTGTTGACCTGACTGTGAGATCATGACTGGTACAGTTTGATCAAAGATGAAGTAACTGTGGCAAACACAGCCTTTGACCTCCTGTTTATTTTTCTCCATGAATGTCCCAGTGCAATTTTTAGAATCCTAAAATATTGACATTGTTTGTTTTGCAACAGTCATGTCATTCTAGAACGACCGTGTCACATATCCTGTCTTGTGATGATTTACTGGATTTATTTAGCTCAATTCCTGTGCCTCTTGCCTCTCTTCTTTCCTTTTTCTTAGCCCCTCTTTCACCCTTTCCACCATCACAGACCAGAAATTTCTGGTTTCAGCTTGAAGCTCGAGTGACTCAGCAGAGATTATTGAGTGAGAATGTGCTAGGCCTGTTTTTGACAAATGCTATTTGGAGCACAGTTGGAATTGAATTATTTCTCTCTCGCTCTCTCTCTCTCTCTTTCTCTGTGTGTCTCTCAAAGCTCGCTTCAGATCAGCTGATTTTTCACACAGTCATGACGTTGTCCAACATTCCAGCGATTGGGAGGAAATCCTGCCCGTCCGGCCTCTCTGTAATTGTTCTGCTCTGAGCTGGTGGAGTTCACTGCAGAAAAGAATCCCACTGGTTTCCTCTTGTCTCACCACTCAGGCTCAATGCATTTTAAAGGGGCCACAGGGCAGAGAGCCTATTCTATTGTGTTAAGACACCTCCTTAACATTCCAGTTTGTGCTCTCATCTGTTGGGAACTCGGCTGCTTTGTTTGGTTGCCAGCCTTAGGCTGTCTATATCTTTCTAGTCTCCAGGTTGAGAGCTTTCATTAGTGGTACTTGCTAAGAATCACTGTTATTTGTTTAGACATTTGTTTCAAATAATAAACCAAATTGGGATTTGGGTAAAACAATAGTACATTTAAGTGTTTTTCAGTATTGAATGAAATATTTTTGTTTTAATTTCTCGTGTCTCGTCTGCAATATTGGATTATCTGAGTTTGTCAGAATGCATTCTGGGATTTGCTTCTTCACAATGGACAAGGAATGTGACGCTATCTTATAATATATAAGATAAGATTATTATATTTTTGCAAGCAAAGGCTATTCCAGTAGATAAGAAAGCACACCTATTGTTTTTTGTCTCAAAATGCCTCCATAGGCAGCTCATTAGGTTCTAGAAAATATTGCTTCTATATTTATAATTGGTCAACTAAATAAGAAAAGGCCATTATTAGTATGGACAGTGAAGCACACCCATCGGAGGCTTTTTTTGTCCTAGCTGGCATTTGCTGAGACACACTAGTGTTCAGGTTTCACTAATTAGTACAGAAGAGTGGCCACGCATGAAACATATTATGTTCTCAGTGAGTGCATCATCAATCATCTGGTTGCAAACAGAACAAGCCGTTCCGGAAGCAAACGATATAGTGATTGGTCAGGATGGTGTAACAGTGGAGAAATCCAAAGCTCTGACTCAACCAAACTAAAGTCTCTTTTATAACCCCCCCTCTCTTTCTGTCTTATATCAAGATCAGAGAACCTTGATGTACTACACTGATGTCAATAGAGTAGCTCATTGCTGTATTGTAAGTGTAGCAACATGATGAGGATGACTTGGCATATCCCAACCCCATCATCTGTGCCATTTTTAATACCCCTCTAGTACCTCTCCTGCTGTGTACGTCTTTCGGTCCCCTAACCGGCCCCTGTTTGGATATTAGCCTGTGCTAACTAACGAAACGCAGACACCTTGCACCTGGTTTCACTCTCTCCTATAGGGCCAGGTTTGTATGTGCTCTTTGTTCTGATAGGACTGTGAAAAACGCCTGGCAATCACTGCTGCCTAGCAGCCAGTATCTCTTGGGACCTTTCACACAACCTCAGCGGTGTTCAGAGCCAGTAAAATCAGGTTTTCATGACAGCTAGCATTTATGTACACACTCTTTTCTTAGTCACTCAGTCCCACCTCCTGTGGATCGGCAGTTCTATAGTAGGTGTAGCTCTTTGAAGGTGTAGTTGTAACGTATATAAAAAGATCATGCTGATTTATTAACTTTAAAGACAACTAGTCATAAATACTGTTGGTGATAGTCAGGCATGAAGTGTGATGAAGTGGCTATTTTGTTAGACATGTCAGGGCATGTGCTGTGTCTGTGTGCTGGGTACGGGATTGATAAGACCTTGTGTTGTGTGTAATAATGTTAATAAAGAATAAAGAAAGGGCTAAACACAGAAAGACGTCATTGAAGAGAAACCTTAAAGCAGGGTTCACAAAGATAAAGTGAAATGACAATGTATGGTAACCCATGCTTGGAAATTGTCCTCATTATGTAACCCATCAAAGTTATTGTAGACACATTAGGAGCAGTGGGTAGCGAACACGCACACTGTAAACCATGAACACACACCTAGAGCAGTGAGCAGCCTTTCACTGTGGCACCTGGGGAGCGTGTGGATTAAGATGCTCTGCTCAAGGTCACCTCAGTTGCTTCTTGCTGGCATTGAAAATCCAACTGGAAACCTCCAACCCATAGGCCACAACCGCCCAGATGTCACGTATTGTAACCATATAAACAAAATGAACATGAGCAGTGGTTGCCAGGGTGTTGCTATGTGGTTGTAGGATGTTTTAAGAGATTTTTACTGTGTTGCTAATTAGCTACACAGTTGTTAGGGTGTTGAGTGATTGTTAGATGTTTACTGACCCAGGTTAAAATAGCCCACCAGCATGTCTCTATAATGTTCTAGTGGCTCAGTCATGTCTGCAGTGTAAATCTATGAAATATTTACTTTTGTCTGTTTCGGGTTTGAGTATATTAAAATCCCCAACCTTATGCATGCTTTAATAGTAACAGAAATGTTTTAAAACATTAGCCTTTGTGAGGTTCCAGCACTTCATTTAAGCCAATTATGCATGATGCAAAACTATTTGTTTTGCTTACTCATTACAGAATAAAGACATCTGCTTGAAACATTCAATTAAGCCAAACCTTCATAACTGCCCCTCCTGGATCCACCCATCATATGTGCTTCGCCCCATCATTAATTGCATAATAGCCCATACTACTATACATAAAACAGGGTAAGACTCAGTTATATACGCACCTCTCCACAAACAGGCATGTCTTAACATGTCTGAGATTTCGGATTGGATTGCAGTCAAAGAGCAACATTCCTCTCATGCCACTGTACATCACACCCACCTTGTTCTCACACTTTCAAACGGATTTTCTCTAACAAAGCATGTGCGAGTTATTTTGAGAAATGTTAGGATTCCATCAGAGGTTACGTATGTACCTGTTGAAGTTTCAAAGCATAATTCTACAGTCATGTATTGACAGAAACACACCCTCTCTGTTGTCCACTCATGACGAAGTCAACATGGGCCAGGTTCAGATAACTCATAGTGACAGAGGTGTGACTGAGGAAGTGTTCTAGAGAAATATTTACTTTTGAGTTGCTGTTTGTGATAAAACTGTAGTTTACTTTAATGATTCATTGGTTTATTGTTTTAGCAGGATATTGAGTTGTGTTTAGGAAATATGGTTTTTGCCAGACGGACTATAAATTGGATAAGAAAAAAATCCCATAAATTTATAGAGACCCAAACTGTAATGTCAGAAAGATTTAGAGTTAGGTGCTTTTGAGCGGAACATTCCGGAACATCCCAGTGAGGGCACATTCTAGAAACCACCTAGCAACCCCTGTAACACCCTACCAACCACATAGCAATGTTCTAAAGCCACTCAAAACAGCTACCATCCAAATTTGGATGAGGAGTTTTGTGTGCCAATTATCAGTCATATTTTCTACAGAGTATGTAAGACTACCATAAATTAATAATAATGATAATGATATCTACAAGGATTCGAGCATTTAAAAGCAGATCTGTTGGCACATGTTGGTTGTTTATGGGTATTGGTGTCAAACTGTTAGTCAAAGTGAGGTCTCGACTTATGATGTCATTTGCTACGTAAGTGGTTATGATAACCGTTTTGCTCTTGAACTGCATGTGTGTTATCAGCCTCTACCATTCCCATCACCCCTCCCTCAAACTCACAGAATCATTTCCTGTGAAATCGCTCAAATGTTTTTTGTACATCAGTGCACATGTTTTTGGCAGTCACCTTGGTTACACCTGTGACACATTCCTATGTTCTTACTCTCAATGTCCAACTAGTAATGTCTCACCTCTGTTAATTTTTCTCCCCAGCTACCTGCATTTCACATGCTGTCTTTTTCTATGATGAGCACATTTTGAATAATTTCATTTGCCTTACTGTATTTGACTTTACTGTTGTACTAATAACCCCACCCTAGAATATTTCCCAGGCTTTCCGGAATTTGCGCAGTAACTGGGCTTGTTCAACATGAATTATTTTTCTGTGCAATCTATTTGCAGAGTTATTTGTACTAGTGTTGCCAAAAATATTGATATTTCGATAAATATCGATACTGCAATATATTTCATTATCTCCCTTCTCTCCACACAACTCGCTGTCTTGTCTATTGTTGCTGATATGAGTGTCCTCATGTCGTTCCAGTGAGGTTTGTTTTCGCATGTGATGCACCTTTGCCCATCCGTGTTTACTATAGCGCTCTATGTGTGTTGATCAATGAATATATGTAAATCCAAAATTAAAATCTGTTCATCATATAAATGTWAATGTATTAACCAACATTAATGAACAATGAGCAATACATTTGTTACAGTATTTATTAAACTTTGATAACATTAGTTAATAAAAATACAATGGTACATTTAGCTGTTGTAATATTATGGATACAGCTTTTGAGCGTTGTGACAGTGTAGTGATTTGCATTATGCAGTACACTCACAGACATTCTGTAAGAAACCAGACTGCATTAATCACTAGTAAACAAATAATTATTGATGTTGAAATCATTTCAAAACATACAAGCTGTGGCCTAGCCTTTAGCACATTTGCATTTCCTCTCTCTACTGTCCTGTGTGTTTATTTTGCAGATTTGAGAATATTTCAGATTTTCAGCACTGCCCACTAATGGGTCAATAATTACAGTTTGTTACTGAATTTCCTAATTTTTTTATAATATGCCCACAAAGCAAAATTTCTGCTGTTTGTAAAGATGCTATTGTATGATCACTTCTGTGTCATTCTGAGGAGATTCTTAGTTCAGCCGTGACTGGTAATTGTTGTGACGGTAAGCATGTTAAATACGTCTGATTTTGTCTTGTCCTCCACATTCTTCTTCGCATATTTTCAAGCTTGTCTGGATAACTAGGGCAAAGGGAAGGACTGAAGGATGACATCAGTGTTCATGAGAGGAAAACGGGTGGGCGTCTGTGGCAAAAAGTCACACACGCACACACACGAGCCAGTTTTGTAATCGGCTGCATGCACTGAATATTTCTGGCATGCTTGCTGCATTGTCGTAATGCTGAACCAAAAATGTGACGCCAATGAAGCAAATTGTATTAATTCTTCCTCCGTACTCAAATGCTAACAGGAGCATTCATTGGCAATTGGTGTGCTCCACTTTTTTCTGTTCCCTGAGGAAACTAGTTACGTTATAAAACTTAAAATCCCCATTTTCAAATAAAATTGGGGTTGCGGTCCTGCTGAGAAATGAGGTTAGTGATGTTTTTGAAATAGACAAGGTAAATCTCGCCCCCTGGTGGATACAGAATAAATAATGCATTTTGTGCACACAAACTGTCATGGAAAAGGGCGGTGCTTAATGGTAGGCCAGTTGGGGAAGGACACAGACCAAGTTCTGTGATTGGATGAAATTACCTTGTCAGTTAGTACTGGAGTCAAAGTGATTGGATGGTTGAGCATGCTAATATTTTCCGGTCTTGTATGAATGGTTTGGGAAGAACATTACCTATGGTTCTAGAATTTTCCACATGCACTCTTGCTGGTGCTATGCTAATAGTGAGTTGGCAGTTGGCAAACGTGAAATGTTTTTATTTAGTATTGTAAAATACAGTCAGATCTATGCATTGTAATACACTTAGTAGGACTTTATTACATGAATGAGTCACTATTGTGAAAAATAAACTAAAATTTTAAGATAAATTAAATTAAGATAAAATGTGAAACTTATATACTGTTGTGTTTGTGTGCAGGAACGCTTTGCAGAGATCTTTGGAAAAGATGCAGCAGCCGAGAGCCGAAAGTCACAAGAAAACTTCAAGAAGTGGTTGATGGCAGGAATGACCTTGTTCACCGGTGTCGTGGTGGGGTCTCTGATTGTACAGAAACGCCTGTGAAGAAACGGAGAACTGAAGATCAACCTCCAGTCAATATGAAGGAACTTGAAAAATACTTTTGTTTTGGATTCGTTTGTTTCCCTTTTATTGCCAAGAAATGTCTTGTTTACATCCCACCATGTTCTGTGTTGACTGAGTGAGGTGCATCTATGATGTCACATCACATGACCCAGCCTGCAAGACTTGGCTTTTAAAGCCACGTCGTCTTACACCTTGTTTAGCAAAATGAGAAAAGTGACTAAAACAGTCAAGAAAAGAAAAGAGTTTGACCAAACGTGTTCTATGTGTCTCTTTGTAATTGTTTTTTAAAATAATTTTCAGCTTTACTGTCAGTCTGCGGAGTATCCTAATTATTCTCTCATTTTCAAAGAGATTGGCAACCAACAAGGATACAAACATCTTTGAGTCTAATTTAAACATATTTGTGATCGTTGAGTTAATTACCCAATGAAAGAGAGGAAGTGGAATCTGAACTGAATCTCTGCTGAAGTATTCAGTCACTAAATCAGCACTGCGTCTCTGTGAAACGTTGCCTGTGGGTTATGGAAGAAACGGAGAGGAACCTTTGGGCCCTGCACTACACCGCAGTACTTGCTTCTTCTGTAGAGTAATCCTGGAGGAGGATACAGTTCTATCATTTCCGCTATTACAAGGCAATGTGGAGATGAAACATGTCAGTTCCCCCTTTATCCTTTAATATTCTTCTGTTACTGTTCACATGGAAATTTGATGAGCATTAAACATGTGTCTGCTTGCACGGACAGGTTTGAAAGCTTTTGTTGGAGCATCTTTATCTGTACCAACAGCTTCTTACATTTCTGTTTGGATTTGAGTGAAAGTTCTGTATGTTTAATGTTTGGATTATTAAACCTAAGTTTCAGCTTAAGCTGTGGTATCACATGTAACTCCTTTACACCTTTGGAATTGTTGTAACGAACAGGAGACGTGGATATGCAGGAAGGTCACTCCTGTATTTATGACAGCCCTTTCACTGTGTTATGTGCACAGAAATTGTAATACATTAAGCGGAAAGTAATTAGATTAAATCATATTGCCACAAGAGCATTCAATGTCTTGTATGGTCTCGAGAATTGTGGATGTAAAAAAAATGGCTAAACTAGTTCTGGGAATACTCGTGTAGCATTTATAGCTCACACTGTTGTCTTTGGTATTTGGAATTTAAGTTGTGAAATAACTTGCAGCAGCAAATTTTGAGACATTTTTTTGTGCAACACATGTAACTATAAAATGACCACCTGTAATCCTAACCTGAAATCTGGGTGTCACTATTTTACACTTCCTAGTTGTCAATGTAATTTTTTACATGCATAATGGAGCATCTAGTTAAGTTGATTCTGTATGTGTTCATAATTCATTGGGTTTTTAACACCTGCATAGGCAAATCGTGGATCAGATAACAATTATTTTGCCATATAAATTAAACTTTAATATTAGATAACACCTCTCATTATTTCATTCTTAAGGGGTTTCATTTGGTTCCATTGTTTTTAATTTTTTACATTTATGCGTTTGGCAGATGCTTTTATCCAAAGCGTCTTACAGTACATTTAAGTTATACATTTTATCAGTACGTGTGCTCCCTGGGAATCGAACCCACAACCTTTGCGCTGCTAGCGCAATGCTACCAACTGATTCCAAATCTGATTTGAACAATTTGCTGCGCTTTCAGCTCGTGTCAAAACGTGCAGAGATCAGTAGTACCAGTCTGTAGGCTTCAAACCATTATTAATTCAAATAGGATGTCAAGTCAAATATTCCTTGCCTTTTCCAGTTAATGATGATTGATGAGAGAGTTAATTCAAATAGAAGGGATAAAAGGAATGGGGGTACAGGTGTATTTTCAGCCTTCAACCCTGACTGGAGGTCTCATGGGAAAGCCGAGATCTTTTGGTGTGTCAATCAAAAGATACCAATCCTAAACATGCCTTCCTGCGAGACCTAACCTAGAAAAGTCTGTCGTAGCACTCTGGTTTGTAAACATTAAGCAGGTTTCAGATACTTGGAGAATAGATAAATTGTTCCTGATTTACTTCCAGAGGAACCAAAACACTGAAGTGTTTTCTATAGTCAACATGAAATCAAAATAGGCCCTATTTACCCAAATTAGATGTGTTTTGGGTCTCTTACGGTGCATTATTCATTGATACACCTTGTTCCACTAAGAAATACGTTTCGGTAATCTTTCATCAAAAAGTAATAACTTTATCACGTCACTTTGGTTGTGCTATATTAAGAAATTGTGTTAGATTACTGTTGTTGGTGATGCGGCCTTTCTAAGAAGTTGTCAGTAGTCATTTCAGAAATAAAATGCTCATGTCAGTGTAATTAATGTTATGGCAATGACAGCAAATAATTATACATTTGAAAAGTAATGAAAGGAATTGTTTTTAATTGGAAAAAGTCTTAATGCTCCTGATCTCAAATATGGGAAGCGGTTTGCGTTTTAGAATGGGTGCAGTTGTTCAAATTGGCTATGAAATCGCATTCACCAATTCCCTACGTCCCGTTTCAGTCAGAAATATCACATTACATTTGTTAAATGAGTTGTGTATTCATATTGACTTTAAATTGTAAAGCATGGTTAAACCCATCAAGGTTTACCATTTTCATTTTCTATGTGCAAGCGCAGTGTTTGAATAGCATTGTAAAAATGATAGTTGAGTCTCAGCGGATACAAATTGCCGACATTTACACTTTTGCTGCTCTGTAGACACTGATTTCACAGAATACATTCCGTGTTATGAAACTTTGCTGCTTGCATGATTAGTCTGTGTCTGTTTGTCACGTTGCAGATTTTTTGTGTGTATGTGAGAGAGAGATGCTGTGTGGTTATTGTATGAATTTGACAATATGCTTACAAGTAAAATGTACCAGCATTGGCACGACACTATGTAAACTAGCTAACTTAATGACAATTAGACTAGTTCATCATAGCTTAGTGAAAATATTTAAGGCATTTGATGATTTGAAAATATTATTTATGATATTTGATGTAAACACATTGTTCCTTCCTATGGCCTTAAACTCTAACAATTTCTCTGAAGTGTATTTGTCGCTCATTGTGTTTGTATTTAGCTATCTTAACGTAAAAAGAGGACAAAAAAGTATACTATTTTTTTAAGGTTTGGGTTTATTTAAACAGCTTCACCCCTTAATTAATTGTTTTATGTCTTAGTACTTTTTTAAAATGTCTGATATCATTTAAATTAAATAAAGACCCTTTTGAAATGACAGGACTGCTAACCTTGTGTGTTTCCTTGTCCGTTATTAGTTTTGTACAATATTTAATACACAGGATGGAGTTTTACGTCCATCAGTCAAGATGAAACAGTGATTTATTTATCATAGTGGATTGTTGTGGTTTCTCTGGTCAATTCACATGTCATTTACAGTTTCCTGTTGGATAACATTCAAATAGTCGCATTAAGGACATACATAGTAACATAAGAAGACTGCCAAAGGCGATTGGCAGATAAAGAGCAAGGCTTTGACGTGGAGCTTGCAGCTACATTCCCTTCATCTATTTCCACTGGCCCTTTTCGTAGTCCCACTTGGCTGAGAAACCTTCCACAGGGTTCACCCGCATGTCCAGCATCCTCTTCACCTGCATGGGCTGCCATTCATCTTCCAGGGTACGTGGAAGAGGGGGATAGACTATGAGAGAACACAATAATGTTAAACTTGTCTATAAATATACTGTTAAATAAAATCTGCAAAATTGTACCTTTTCCGTGTACTGAAAAGTTTAAGTGTGTATAAATGTGGAATTATATTAGAGGTAATGTACAAAAAACGAAAGGTAAAAATATTACACTTTTTTTTATTTGAAAGTGTAGAATACATGACATACGTGGCCTTAAACTCTTTGTAATTGACTTTTTATTTTAAAGAGATTGTGAGGAAAAATTCTTAACCATCAAAAAGCGTATCAACAAACTAAGTATATGTGAAAATGTAGGAAATGTGTATTTGTGTGATTTTTCACCATAATGTCTTTGCCAGAGGACAATCAGACCAGTGAACCCAATGAAGAAGAAGATTCCTCCAAACACTGTTTTCCACTCACTGGATGGTTTCTTCATCTCTGCATATGTCATGTTAAACATCATCCTGTACACTGCAAATAAGTGTCACAGTGGCTAAATGAGGATTAAAACTGATTTAAATCTTTCTTTATCTGTGGATCATGAGTCTACTGTGCTGTGCCTATAAATAGGCCCTGTGAATTAAACTTTTGCGGTTTTCTTGTGTGTGTTGACATTTTCTTCTGACACAGGAAAACGGGGTGGGACATACCCCATACCCCCACCCCTTTTGGCAGTAATTGTTATTTTTGTCATAGCCCAGGCATGTAAATTGCTACTTGCCATGCTAGTCAGAGAAAAACTGTATTAGGACAACAGTTTACCAAAAAAGTAAAAAATACTAACAGGCAATTTTCTCCTCTTTAGATAGGTTGTTCCAGGGCCCCGCTTCCTTCTGCTTCAGGCTCTTGTCAGCAGCACTGAGGGTGTCTTGGTACGGTCTGTCTGGCAGAGGAGTGTCCAGACGGTCCCAGTACATGGGCAGAGACATATCAGTCTGCTCTGCCACGTCTTGAGACAAAAGGAAGTAGCAGTCAATAATGGGAAGACAATAAATAATGGGGAAAATTACACTTTGTACTCATGGAACCTGAGATACAAGAAACGTAATTTGATCATACAGGATTAAGCATGAAAGTTTGTTTTAAAGGAGATTTAAGATTACCATGTCCATGGCTGGCTGTCCTGGCACTGCTGGAGCTGAAAGCAGCCACTGCCCGTTTGGACAATAGCCGAGCGGCAGTCAAACGCAGCATCTAATCAACAGAAGATGACATACACTTAAACACCTGTATTTCGGAAGTTAATTGTTTATAAGTTTTACTGTCCGGCTGAGGTTAAATACAAACAAGACAAATGTTCTAATTGCATTTTTGCTGCTACTATTAATAACATCCATGTCATTTACCCTACTAGTGCAAAAGCCACTATGACATGAAAGCCAACATCTGAAGGTCATCCTCTGAATGTGAGTGCTTTCATAAACATGTGTGAATTCCCAGCAATTCCACTGTCTAGTTACTTTACTATTAATGATTTGTAACACCCAAAGTAGATCAAATATAGTGAAAGTATGAAACGTATGAACTTCTTTTTGTGATTTTGCTCTGCATTTTTCAGGTTCAGAAATAGAGCTGAGAATAAAGCAATGGTTGGGAAATGTGCTGATTATTATGTAGGACTATTATTTAGGTGGACTGCATGCTGCTTCAGTTCCTTCTCTTGCTCTGGACCAATTCCAAATCCCAGCTTGATGATTCAGGTCACATAATCATCTTTTGTTGTTAACTACAGTAAGTCTCCTTTCACTCGTCTACACTCTCCCAAACAGCCTGTTTATAATACAAAGTTCTGAGAAACATGCGAGGGATAAAGAAGCATAAAAATATTTATAATGGTCATATATATAATTATTAACATAAACTAATTATTTTGTATTAATTTGTGCACATTTTAAATATTATGCACCTTCTGTAAGCAGAGTCACAGAGACGTACGAAAAATGGACGAAGCTGGCAAAAGCCCAGAGTTCACAATGACATTTACAAACTAGCAAACTAGCAAAACGCAAATAAAAAAATGATAACATGGACAACATATGTATATCCATAACATATGGATATAATATGGACAAAATCGTCATTGTTTATGGCAGAAATTGTAAGAAAACTAAATTTCATACTCATCTGTTGCTTATTATGTTATGAACTGTTTCTGCAAAGCTGTTAAAAGCTGGCCTAACAGTGCATGAAGATTCTCTTTCAGTTCGTTTTTAACTGCATGTTTACAATACAGCACATGCTTGAAAACTATTTCACACCCATTTCCACAGCTCAAGTATTCTGAAAATGCGTACAATGCAGGCCTTTTTCTTCTCTGTTTTTCAGGCTATTTATGAAACTTCTCCCCAGCTGCCTCTAGAAAATTCACTCAATGTACTCACAGTTTTCCCAAGAGATGAGACGATAAAGATGACAGAAACACACAAAGAATTACTGCAAAAAAACAAACAAACCCAGAAACAAAAAATCTGCTCACTTTATGCGTATGTCACTGCCTGGGCTGTTGGCGCACACAGGCAGTTAAACTGACCATAGAAAAACAGGGGCGGGTGGGGTAAAGAAGGAGAGAGAGAGAGAGAGAAATGGTGGGAGGCGTTGGGTTTAGTAAGGATTTTAAACAGTGAGAGACTGTGCACGTACAAGTAAACAATCTGAGACAATCATGTGACCACACTGGGATGTCAGTTTAACTCTTAACATGTCAAATGTGCTCTTTGCTTCATTAATGTTCCTGTATTTCCAGTTTCCTTTTCTTCTTACATTTAGAATTTATTTGCCAAAGAAAACAATTGCTTTTTTATTTGAGTTTTGGTGTGGATTGCTTTATTTATGGTTTGCGTTCTGGGAATCCGACAACTTTCAGAGAATTAAGAAAAGGACGGTGGATCCTGAGGAGAACAGCTGAGAAAATGTGGGTAAAAGAAGTTGGGGGAGAGAGGAGTGTATCTGGATCATGTCCAGTTCTGATCTGGTTTTAGCCCAATGCAACCTGAACTAAAGTCTGCCTCATAAGTCCAGTGGTGAGCTTGTCTGCTGGTGTATCTTTCACTGCCAACCAACGGTCACCAAAGCTGAAAACAGGGGGAGGAGATAAAGAGAGAGAGGAATCGTCAGTCTCAGGGTTGAAATAAGGACAAGACTGATGTGAAACAGTTCAGCTCCTCCGGCACATGCCTGTAAACCTTGACCATATACCGTCAGATAGTACAGACTGTTAATATATCAAGCAGTGAACTGGAGACTTAAATACATTACACGTTGCTTTTAAATTTAAGTTGCTCTTATATTATATGCAGGGGTGTCGCTCGCAATTTTGGGCCCTACGACAAAATATGAGGTTGGGCCCCCCTAGTAGTGTTATTACTAATAAAGCAGATCTCTGGGGGCCCCTAAAG
>JAZGTJ010010294.1:0-18275 GCA_036877575.1 Botia almorhae | reverse complement strand
TGTCCTGTTTTGTTTCTGGTTAAGATTATTTATGGTAGTTCGTGTTACAACATGTTCGGATATACCGTGCGACCCGGGTTACATTTGCTGGTGATCAGGCTGTTTGGAAATACGGATACAGTCGAATATTGGATTTTGAGTTCTCGGCTGGCTCTGTTGGTTGCGGTAATCAACGGAATATAGAGTTTGTGGTTTTTTTGATAATAACCAGATCTGTTTGTTGGTTGAGATTATATGACGTTACAAAGAAGTTCACATTGACCGCAAATCACAATAAACACACGGTGAGGGGAAAGCTTCATGTTTGTGCTTCTCCCAAACATTCTGTCAGGATAAAATGCTAAACGGTTTGTGTGCGGATCTGGACGGTGTTAGGCGGAGACCGGCTCCGTGTTTGAGACTCGTTGGCAGTTATGAGTGTTTTATTAACACGGCACACTTTTGACCCTGTGGACTTAACTCTACTAAACTAATCTGCTTACTAACAATGTCCAACAGTGTATTTACATACATCACAAGAGAAGTTTCTTCTGTACAATATCCACCAAATAAACAATAGCCACCCAGATACTTCTAAAAAAAATCTATTTTAGAGTTTGGCATATCCTGATTTTTATTTATTTTAGCTCATTTTAATGCTCTTTTTTCCTCCCTTATATTTAATATTTTAAGGTGCCCCCCTTAGAAGTTTGTCAAGGTCTCCTGGTTGAGAATTGAGAAGCACTGCTTTACAGGACAACGTTAATAATCGCTGAAACCGTTGTTGTTCAGAATGATACTGTATGCTTATTAAAACGTTTAAACCAGGTTCTGTATTAATTTACTAGCGGACCAATTTTAAGCAGTATTTATCAAGTAAATACAAGCAGTATTGATCAATATTTTATGAAGTGTGTTTGGGAAGACTGTGATTACTGTGGAAGAGTTTTATAATGTATACAAAACTGCATCTGCTTCTGTATCTGGTGTTTGTCGGTTCCTCCCATTGAAATGACTAGATAATTACAATTATAACTCACTTTACTCTCTTAGCCACAAGAAATGTCTTTATTTCTTCTTTAATGGTCTATAAAAGGCCTGTTTGTTGTGTCGTGGTTCTGTACAGTGGTTTGCAGAGTGTTGACCTACCTGCTAAAATGTGGGCTGGAGAATACAGGAGGAGGCTGGGTAATTACCTCATATCTCCCCTCGCAGTGGTTTGTTTGTTTTGGCAGGAGAAGAGAGACAGAAAGCCACTTTTCTCAAGCTGTACGGAAATCACCCACGAGTCTTTAGTGCTTCCTGTCCCCAACTGGCAGCCAGTGGAGTCCGTGAGGATGTAGTTGTGATAGCGCGAGTCAAAATACTGGAGAGTTTGTTACAGGCCTGAAATCGTCCTACCTAGTATGTTTTCTTCTCTGTACATTGATTTCATCCGTAACGGAAATTAATGGCGTATGCTGAGGCAGGCGTCTCTGTTTCTGTTGCTTATATTTAATAATGATTAGCGTTAAAGTATTATCAAGTTTCTGGTTAAAAAAAAAGAACAAAAATGAGTTATTTAGCAAGTACGTGACCGATCAGTGTTCAACACAATCTCCTTAACATACGCTGATTCACAACAGTAAGTTTATAATAATGATTTACAGTTTGCGCTATAATTTGAGTTTGATTTGGTGGGAAATGTCCATCTGTAAACAGGAAGAAGATCCCACTACTATATTGCATGTCCATGTACTTAAGATAGTGTAGCGTTTGTTCTTGAAAGCTTGTTCTTACTTGCTTCTTTGCAAGTAAACTGCAGTTTTAGGTTTCAAACAGAGGTGGCGGCAGAGAGGCGAAAGTTACGGATTACAGCTTTAAACTTTGGAATGTAACCTGTCTGGTATTGTTTGTGTTTGGCTGCATGATTAAAACACTGTAGATTGTTACCTGGTGTAATAAAACAGTAGATTTAATCAAATAAACTTGCATTAACGGCGGATCCACCTAGCAACCATCCACAACACCCTAGCAACTGCATACCAATGACCTGGCAACCGCCCAGATTGCTGTACACGAGCGAGCAAGCGCTCGCGTATTCTTCATAAAATGTAGTTTTACATCCTATCCATATGAAACAGTCCACTCTGTATTTTTGCCCGTGGCTTGTCTTTTGCAATAATCTGTGTCTGGTCTTTAAGGAATTCTGTCCCTCCTGTTGTACTTTTACAGGCCAGCGTTTAACCGCTTGCCTGGCCGAGATATTTTGCGGAGAAGTGCAAAGGCAAATGAAAAAAATACGGCGAGTTATTTCCCCTCACCTGTGCTGTTCTCATGCCGGTCACAGAAGCGCGCGGCTGCTTGTGGATTCTGCTGCCTGAGTCTGGGAGCGGCGCGGGAGAAAGAGGCAGGAGATAATCTGGCCGCTGGGAAATAAACCCAAGGTTGTCAGGTTTTTATGGAATGCTTTACCGAGCAGGCGGTGTGGACGAGCGTGTGTGTGTGTGTGTGCACGCGTGTGTTTTTCGTGTCTGTATATCATTGTGATACACACACAAATGGATGTATGTGGCAGCCATTGAATCCTTAATCAGGTGCTTTTATGTTGGTTTATTGTATAGTCTATTTAGCAGCTAAAAGGATTTCAAGGTAGCTGTAGTAGATCACCAGAACGGCCCTTTCTGTGTCGACCTCTGTGTCCCCACGACCTTCTGTTCTCTGTAGACAGTCAAGGTGAAAATCCTTGGCTCTGTTCAAGTGCAGCCGGAAACACGATCTTAATTCTTTGTGTCATTATTTCTGGAGCCGTACATAAAATATATTGTGTTATTTCACAATGAATGTTTGAAACAGCCTAACATGTGACCACATAGTCACATGACCTTATGATGTTGCATGTTGAATCTAGTGGCTTCCGGATGTTATATAATATATCCGGTCATTATATGATATATAAATCTAAAAATCTGTAGCTTTCGCCCTCCTGCTGACTTCTTTATTTAAAACATGAAATTGCGGGTTACTTTACATACTTTTCATTACGTATGTTAAAGTCAGATTATGCCAAACTGACGTTTCCTTGAAAATCAGACCCGACAGCTCAAATTATTAATCATTATTGTAAAGTTAGTGTTGTGAATCAGGCTAAGATAAGGAGATTGTGATGAGCACTGATCTGTCATGTTCTTGCACAATAACTGATGTTTGTTCATTTGTTAATTCACAAGGGATAAGAAATGCAGCTTTAATGCCATTTTCCATGTTCATTTATGACTGCTAATGCTAGCAGTCAAAAATGCATCTGTAGTTGTTTCTAGATTGTTCGTCATTGTGACATCATATTGAAGGCTAAAAGGTTGCACGCAGTGTGCTTGCGTCCTGAGAAACGAAGTACACAGTATACATACTACATAGTGCACTGATGGTAATAGTAGTATGCTAGTATGCTATTCTGCACATAGCAATTTTGTCATTTCATACAGAAGAAACGAATCCAGCGTGATTATGTTTGTTTTATAAGATAAATACGCTAGGGTGAAAATTCTCATTCTGTGCCCAGTTGTAGACACATGGTGCGCGATTGAATCCGGCAGATTAGTTTCCCTGTCTCACTGTTCAAATTGATTAATGCTTTTGAAAACGCGTCAAATCCCTGCGCTTCACCGGTGTGCCGTTCACAACAAAGTCAGTTTTCATATGAACACGTTCCGGTGAGTCACCATAATCCTCATATTCATGCATGAGCTGCGAGTATTTTAATTTCTTTCCATCACCTGCGTTTTTTTTTAATTCTCCAGTTTTATTAGCGCTGCGTTTGCATCTTTGTCTTCAGCCCACAGAAACCCCAGAACGTCGCCGAACCTGAATGCGTCTAATGGATTCGCACAAAAGAGGTCAACGCTGACCACTTGATCGGCCATTTTATGCTTGATTTTTGCTCTATTCAAATCAGAGTACGATCGGACTGGAAATTGGAGCTAATTTAGTGGCGTAAATCAGCTCACGGTGAGCGGAAGAGCGAGGCGCCGGCGTGCAAATGGCCAGGAGGCTGATTTACGAGCAGGCTCGGCTTCGAGCCACGTTTGATCGTGGCTAAATCTGTTTGCCGTAAATCCGTTGTCACAAGACAAGTCGGGGGGGAAGCGTCGTATCTTGGGGCGGTGTAGTATCTGACTTCCCATCGAATTACTGCGCCCCCATTTCTCCCTACTGTGGTTGGAATTAGTATTAGGTGTGGGCTTTACAGATGAAGGCCAATCAGGAAGCAGCATCTCCAGTTTATGAACCAATCAGAAACGGGGGAGTTGTAATTTCACGGAGAGTTGAGTTTCAGTAAACACAGGGCTGCAGCACTGGAGTGTCATGTCTGTCTGAGCTGGTTTATAACGAAGCCTCATGATCAGCCCTCGCCCTGTGTCATTAAGACTGATGGCAGGAGTGCACAGTTGAAGGCGTAAGGTTGGAGTCTTGCTGTGGTTTTTTGCTGTTGTACTTTAATTAGACGACTGATTTCTGCCTGTGAACCTGATGTGTTTCTGTCCTCAGCGGTGCGATGACACAGTGGCCGGTAGATGATTTCTGCCGGGTGTGCGACACCGCTGAGCTGTTGTGATGCGCCCACCATGCGAATACTTGTTGAATTTAGTGGTATAATGTTTTGGGTGCAGTTTATTAGGCTTTGAGTAAAAATCTTCATTTAATAACCTTTCTTAAAAAAAACTACAATTAGGAAAAAGTGAAAATAAAGAGGATGTTTCCATTTTATAAAAACAAACGGAATTAGCGCTTAACACCCGTTAAAGGAAACGTTCGGCCAAAAATAGCAAAACGTTTCTAGTTCATTTTTAGGTGAACTATTACTTTAAATGGGAATCATCACATTTAATAAACGTCACAAAAGATTATTTGAATGCAAAGATGGATAATGTGTTTAAAATGCTTCTTATCTGATTCACTTTTGTCTTTTATATTGTTCTACCATTTTTACAGACTTTGAGGTACAGNATTAGCGCTTAACACCCGTTAAAGGAAACGTTCAGCCAAAAATAACAAAAAAAACGTTTCTAGTTCATTTTGGGTGAACTGTTACTTCAAATGGGAATCATCACATTTAATAAACGTCACAAAAGCTTATTTGAATGCAAAGATGGATAATGTGATTAAAATGCTTCTTATCTGATTCACTTTTATCTTTTATATTGTTCTACCATTTTTACAGACTTTGAGGTACAGATTGCTTCTAATGAATCGGTTTGAAATGTAAACTGGTTTAGTGTTTACAGCCAATTGATTTCCAGCATTTGTTTAAAAATGTCATTGAAATGTCATTGGATTTAATAGAAAGCTGTGTTTAATTTTGACATTTTACGTGACTGCCCCAAAGCCCAGTAAGCTTTCGGCCCATTTGGCCCAGTTCAGCTGTGTGGATATTGATGCAGCTGAGTCAGTTGTACTCTGTAATTGTGCCCGGCCTTATAATGATACTGTTCAGATTCACATCCAAGCGTGAGGAGAACTTTCAAATTTAGACTTTCTACCAAGGCCGCCTTTGATCTTTCTGTGATTTAAGAGGGATTTGGTTCAGTTTGCGTAATGGAAACTCATTGTAAGTGAAGGAACATGAGTCAAGTTCCCGTCTTCTGCCTGTAAATACTAATTTATACTTTTATTAAAGTAGAGGAGCCAGTCGAATCTTCTGCTTCATCCATTTTAAACACAGATTATTTTTTTTACCTCACTCATAAACTTTTATTGTGTTTCTGTGCTCTGACAGAAAAGTTGCACGTTGCAGGACGGATTCGAACCTGTGACCACCACCTGAGCTGCAGCTTGCTAATGCGTTTGAACGCTAGATCTGAAAAGTGTTTTTTTTGGTGTGCGGTCCGGGCATTCGCAGTAATCACTTTACGTCAGTAGCTTGGCCTTCACAGGTTCAGGCTAATGAACATGAGCGCTTATGTGTGTTGTATTGTAAGATTAAGGGCAGACCGGCCACCTGCTGTGCTGCTCTGGCTCTTATCTTGCCTCTTTGTGTCATAATTTAATGGGTGGCTTGATAATTTCATTAAAGGTCAAGACAGATGCATCTTATAAATGGAAGCTCTGCACTTAGGAGAGCGGTTCTTAAGCACCTGTCTGGCCCCGGCCACTGTTAAGGGCCCTGGGCGAGTGCCCACCTTTCTTGTGATTCAGGAACTGCGCTGTTGTGGGGACACATTTTCTCAGAGTAGGCAGAATTGTGTAAACATTAAATGTAAATGAAACATGAATTTGCATTGGGGAAAAAAACCCCACCAAAAGCTAATTTCGGACGGCTGTCTGCCGGTGTAGATACGTTTCGCTTTTCTTACACCTCTGTACACGACGCTCCCGCAGGAACGCGAGGAACCATTTTTTTCCTCACCGCCCAAAGTTTGACAGAAAATAATGTGTCATGTTTCAGTCAGCGGCGGTTTGCCTGGTAGCAGCCCGATGCTTTTTATCATTCAGTTCCCATCCCGCGGTGTCTCAATTTCCGCCCGGCCTCACCTCGGCGCTGGAGCTAACCTTGAAGCCGCGTGCTGAAAATGAGCCATAAGATTTGCCATTTGTTTCTCCTCCTCCAGCTAGCCGCAACCTCCTCACTGTTTATTGCATTGCTGCTGCCCAGGAGGAAACGACCCTGTTTTCCTGGCTGCAGACGCATTAAACCGCTAATAATAAAACCGGTAGCGTATCACCGTATAGGTTTAAATCCATATTTGATGGTGTGAGGGGGGACCAGGTCAATATTAATGAGTGATGTTGTTTTGTTAAACTCAGAAAATGAATATTTTTTATATTCAGAATGTGAGGGATATTCAGTCCAAACCCGGCTAACAGGGAACATTCTTAGAATGTTGACTAATGTTCTCCAAAGGTTCTCTCAAAATGATTTAAAAAAAAATCAGTTCTGCAGTATTGTTAGACGTTTTTAACGTTATTTATGTCATATAAAAATTTGTGTTCTGAATTTGTTAGTGGAACGTCTTAAAAACATTACAGAATTAAAAAAATGCTTAAATAACATTCTTATAATGAAGCGATAACAGTAATACAATGTTTAAAAACATCTTGACCATTCCTAGACCTTTCAAAATAACATGTTTTTGTTACTAAATAGAAACATTGGGAAAACATTCTTACAACTTTAAATTGTTTGCTGGAAAACCCATTTGATTCTTGTAATCATATTTTACTGTCTATGTTTTGGTCTTTTCGATTGCTGTGAAGCAATGTTGGGGGGCGGGGCTTGTTTTCATTAAAGGTAAATTGATTGGATCATTGGCGTTGGCTTTACAAAGTTGAATCTGAATGGCTGAACGGGAGCAGTTGAAAGTAAGAGGAATTTGTAATGCCATTCCAAATGAAAAGACATTTTAGAGGTTAAGCAATTTATTGCATTTTGATTACAAAAACGACCCTATTTCTTTGGTATAACGCCAGAAACATATACAGGAGGATTAAAATAAACTAGGATCATTTTTAATATTGCGTTGTCTTTTAAGAGAGTATCGGTTGTTTATGCATTCAGCTTTACAGTATTGTCGACTTGACACTATAAGGTTACAGTGAGAGTGGATGTTGTGGTTTTGGCAGGCTGAGAGTAAATGTCTCTTACTAACAGGCCATCTGATTTAAGATAGCAGCACTGCAGTCAGCTGAATGCACGCTCTGTCCGGCTAAACAGATAAGTAGAGATGGTCTCCAGAAGTTCCTTTTCACCAATAATCTGCTGGTCACATGATTACAGATGAGTTATTTAATAAAAGATTTCACAAAGGAGAGCTCTGTGGCTGACCTGCGTGCCACGATCGCACACGCTGCTCTCATTCTCTCGGTCACTAGCTCTATTCACTTCCTCTCCGTTTCTGTGGAGATATTTGCCACTGGAGCACCACATACCTGCTGAATCTGAGAATAGAGGCGCCTGCGTTTAGTGACAAATTAAAGCTACAACCCATAACTATTTTGGGTTAAAAATGAACAAAAGTGTGTTACTGAGCAAGTACATAATACATGTGTTCAACACGATCTCTTTACCTTACAAACTTATCGTTGGGAATCGGGGTATTAATGATTTATCATTTGAGCTGCTGGGTCCGATTGGCTTCATTTGACTTCAACATAAAGAAAAGTATGTAAAGTAACCTGAAGTTTGATGTTTTAAACCGAGATGGCGACAAAGAGAAGAAAGGTACAGATTGCAGTTTGAAAATGTTTTTACACCCATTTGTTTTTGCAGAGAGTCTGACTGGGAGCAAAACAGTCACAACTTTGATGGAAACTTAAAACAACTATTAAAAATGGCAGAATTTTGCATTAATACACAGATTCATCATATTGACATTTCCTGCATTTCTGTTAAAGGGACAGTTTCCACAAAAATGAAAATTTGAACGTGTGTTCCTCTAAACCCGCATTATGACATTCTTTATTGTGTAGCATAAAATAAGATTTTTTTCAGTACAATTGTAGTGAATTGTCTATATTTGCGTTTTGTGCAAGAAAGTAAGTTTGAGACTTAAATAATGATAACATTTGTCATTTATTGCTTCAGTGTTTTTAGGAGCTGGTGGATGGGGCATTGTTGTAAAGATCTGTGATTTCACACAAACAGAAGTTGCAGATCGTTTTGTTTCTGGGTACATGTTGCACCTCCAGCTGCTGGTTCCTGATTTCTCCCTTGACGGAATAACACAGAACATCTGTTATTTTGAGTTTTATTGTGGAAAAGCCTAAAAATGAAGAACCTAAATTTGTTTAAATGTAACAGGCAAACCGACCATAATTAACCACAATTGGCTGTCACCGGTTTAACGCGTCTTGTGTCGCTACGACAGTGGTTTATCTCTTAACTGCAGGATTAATGAGGTTTGTTCTGATTGGCTTAGACACAGCTGGGACAAATATGCAAATAATGAAATGCAGGGAACCATAATTGTTAAGAATAGCTAAGAGTTAAAGCAAAATAGGTTGCCGTTGGTAGTCCAGTCAGATGGTGTTTTGGTATTTTTGTGATGTGGCTAATGCTAATGCAATATTTGGATCAGTGATTGTTCTTTGTTGAGCTGGTAAAACTGTTTGGTGTTTGGTGTCAATAGTTCTGCACATTGTTGGGTCTGTACAGTAATGGTTACAGTAAGGTAATACAATTGCTTGTTTGATTTTTAAGGTATGATATTATATAATATGTAACGTTAAAACACATTCTATTAATGCTACTGAAAGAATGTTTTTGATTACTTTGAGAGAACTATTAGACAGCGTTCAAAGTCAACGTTCTGATAATGTTCCCTGTTAGCTGGGTCAAGATCTGGTTGTTTACGCTTCCCTCTGTCCCTCTGTGTTGATAGAAGCTTTTCTGCCTGTCTGGAATGCCAATAATGGAAAGCAATCCGCTGTGAGTATTTAGATATGGATATGGTTTGTCCAAGGTAATTAGCTTTGGCCAGCTCAAGGGATCACATCCGATGGCGTGGAATAACTGGAACAGACAGATGGCGGAAAGACGCGTCATTCCTCTCTGCCCCCGTTCGACAGCAGCCCTTTCCAATTCCGTCTTGGATGGCCGTGGTAGAACCTTTATTTAAGCAGTAAACAGGAAACGTTTCGATGTAAATATACTTTAGTAAGCCTAGAGAACACAGTTCGCTAAATAACCCCACGACAAAACAAACCAACCCGCTGTGTCAGATTTCACAACGATTTCAACCGAAACGCTTTCTCCTTTCAGAGGCGCAGATACGAATAGCATAGATGGGCTTGCTGGAAATTTCTCATTTCATATTTTTTTGTGCTGAATTTTCAGCTTCCAAATGCATTGGACACGGCGGCGGCCAGACCGAACTGCGTTTTTAGGTAAAACAAGAAACCTCGCTCTGGTTTCCAGATCCTGAATTTTCAACGGTAAATATTACTCGTGGTTTTATCAAAGAGAGAGAGAAAGGGGGTTGCAGAAGAGGTGAGAGAGAACATACGAGCGGATTCTCCTCCATTTTGTTGGGCTGGAGAGAGAGCTGTTCTGGTCTCATGTTTGATATCGGGGCTGAGGAGCTGTGGGCTCGTATCTAAAGACTGAAACGGCAGGAGGGGCTGAAAACACTGTGTGTCAGAGCCTGGCACCTGGAATTAGGTCATTTTCCTGAAGAAAGAAGGAAGGCGAGTGAGAAGAGAGAGAGAGATGGCGTGGGGTTGCTCGTTCATGCGGAGGTCTCTGGATCTGTCAGGGTATCACTGTTAAGGCTGCTAAAGTTACACTGTATCACTGCAACAGACAGCCTTTAATTGATTTTGCATAACAGATGATGTGTAGCCTCAGGTTTGTTTGCTTGACTTTGGACACTGGCTACACACAAACACAGACACACACACACACACACACCCTAAGGTCAACATGAAAATGAACCCTATTTACATTCTTAGTACAACTTCCTGGTCTTTTAGCGATCGATTCATGTTATTTCAAATGAATCTTTTTAAGAAAGATTCCAAACAGCAGATTCCAAACGAAACCCGTTTATATTATTTATAAATGTTGTTGTTGTGAATTATTTACTTTATTCCAGAAGAATCTAAATTTGTTGCCTGTGAGGTGATGTTTCTTGTAGGGTGATGCCACCTAGGCAGCGTATGTCTGCCAATGGGTGCCATCAGGAAGGGAGTATTCCTCCTCAGTACACTGTAAACTCCGGAATGTTTAACTGCCCTTGCGGAATATTGTCTTGTTGAATATCCTGTTTAACTGTTGGAAACGTGACACATTGCGAGTAAAATTGCCGTGTGAATGTCATTTTTTAATATTGACTTAAAAGTAAATGTTCTGTTATATGCTAACAGTTATTTGTTAGCTTGATCTGCAACTGTAAATTTTACGTGAGAAGTCTTAGATTTTTGCAGCTCCGAGTCTAATGAAGGTGTCTCAGTCAAAAACCACAAGCAAATAATTCATGTCCCAGCACCAGTGCTGTCCCCACAGGTCAGATGGGGCTGACAGGCTAACAGATCCAGAAACAAATAAGCAGCAAACAGAGGAAACAAAATGTCCTTATGAGGAAAAGATTTACAGAAATTGACTGTTTCTGATAATCTTATGAGAGCCTGAGTGCGAAAACGATTTTTTGTCAAGTGATACAGAGTTGTTAACGGTTTGAGGCATTTTGTCTGGTGTTGCGCTGGAATTCAGTGATTACAGTACGTTGTTCGTGGCATTGTCTCGTAGGAAGTGGAAGGCAGGAAAAGGTTCTCAATAGAATATAATACCGCAGAGTGACAGGACACACAAAGGCTGTCGTTCTCCTTTGGCTTTGTTAATAGCGGTCACATAAAACCTTCTTAATGAACTCGTTCTCATGCGGCCTGTTTATGAACTAGATTGAACCCACAGTAGCTCCACCACCAATAAGAGTCAGTATTCTAGTTGCAGAATTATGGGCCGTCCTTGACTTGTTTTATTTGCGCGGGTGCGAGTGGCAGCCCGGATGGATAAATTATGTATTAGGTTAAGGTTATGTTTTTCTTATTTACACCGTTTCTATCACAATCCATTACTAATTATATGATCAACATAAGTCATACAAAACTAATTAATAAGCAGCATGTTTTCTGTTTATTTCCAGGTGAAAATTAGATCTCAGGTTTACTGTGTCTTTAAAGCTCTACACATCTTTATGTATATGTGCATGAGTCTTTATGTAATTTACAACTAAACTTTCTCACAGTGAAACTAATTCCATTTTTAGTTTACTGGGATATGAATGTTTTTGATTTAAGTGTTTGATCAGTTTTTGTTTTAGATAAGAAACATTATCAAGAATAAGTCTGCTGTGATGCTTGGAGTTACATCATAAGCTTTCAAAAACGAACCAAAATGAATAAACAGAATTAGTGTCTCTCTCTTTTTCTCTTTCTGTCTGTCTCTCTCTCTCTCTGCGCGCTCATTCCCGCCAGATGCGACCGTGCTCATCTTGCCAGCTGTATTTGGTGGCTGTGCCTCGTTTGTGGCTATATTGAAATCTGTGTTGAGTGACAATGACTTCCTTCCCCGAAAGATAATTAATTACTCCGCTAACTGTGCTCTTGCGCTTTCCGAGGTGTTTGGCATTCGCGATGCCAGGAAGTGACGGATGCCGTCGCGATTGTTTCCCTGGATGGATTTGTAAATTAATTGTGGCTGTTGTCAATAAGATGCCTCTGAATGGCATTTTGCACTGTATACCCCAGCATCCCTCGAGTCGCTCGTAACAATAGATATTTTGTATACTCCGCCAACTAAACACAAAGTGCATGTTTAATGCGAGCTGATGAGTTGCTGCCACGCATGCATCATTTGCAAATTTTAATGCGTTTATGCACCTATTCAGGCTCTTATTGACATGCGCAGGCATACAGGTTGGTACGAAGACTTCGTGACAGGGCTAAGTTTATTCATCGTAACTAGCATGGTAGAGAGTCGAGCGAACATTCCTGTTTTGTTGCGCCAAGATTGTGACCCATTGTCTGCCATGCGCATTGGTTGGCAGTGGCCCAGTAGTGTCTACTGCTGAAGTTTTATCTATGTTGACCAGATGCAGTGCACGGAATGCGCATGGGGACATCGGTGCAACGTTTTCGCAGCTTAGCGAGTACTGCAGCGAACCGCTGCGCCACTCGCGTTTGTCTGCGCTCTAATTGTTTGTTTATTTAAATGCCGGCTAGTTTAACTCTTTCCTCTTTGCTTTAGTCATCTGATTAAATATTTTGGGATGGCGAGTGTGACCTTGGGGTTTTAATTGCCTAATTCAATGATGGGAAAGTTTCACTTCGACCGCAGTAGAGCGCTTTGTTTTGTCTTGATATGCAGATGTCACGGATAAAAGCGAAGCATTTCTCGCTACGCTTGGACGATTGTTTGGCGTTTCCTCGCACAGTAATTATCGATTGTTAGCTATGGTTTGTTTTCAGCTGAGATGGCACAAGCTACTTTGAAGCGTGCAGGGGTGATATTCTGATCTCACGGCTCTGCTATAAACAGCATCATATATTCTCTCTTTCCCTCTCCCTCCCTCCCATCATCCCTGAGTTTAATCAGCCTTGACTGACTGGCAGTCCCTGAGAGTTCACTCTTAGGAACCAGTTCCCTAAGGAGGTAGCCATCAGACAACCCCCCCGTCTCTGTCTCATACATTCTCTGCCTAGAGATGTTAGGTATTCACTGAGGTCAAACACATCACACAGGGTGCGTTTCTAAAATCTCTCTGCGCTAGTTTTTAAATTGTTAAAAGTGAACATGCTAGTTCTTGACCATCTTCAGTTTCTGATCTTGAGGGTTTTTAAAATGCTTGATGCGGCACGACGGTCCATTGTCAGTTTAAAACAGTGGATCAATCGGGTGTATTTTCTTAAGTGTATTGTTTGTTGTTTGTTTACGTTAGCATTCGTGTATACGTAAGTTGCGTTACGTCGCACTCTGTCTAGGGATTTTGTACGCGTGAATTTCACTACCTTTGTTTTTATGTGAAAGTTGCAAATTTTGTGTGAACAGCGTGATAATTGCCAATTTCAAATGTTTATCTTTGCCGCATGCCCGCTTTGTATAAATTTGTTTACTTTAAACACATTTTCCATTTATTTTTCTTATAAAAAAGAATCCTCGTGATTGGTTATGTTGTTGATTTATGTTAATTGTTGTATTTACCATATTGAATATTTTTTGTAAACCTGGGCCTTCCTCACCAACACAATGTTTGAACAGAAACCTTACGGGAACTTGTAAATGTGAGGTTTTTAGACGTCCTCTGACTGAGAGCACCTCGTCTAAGCTCAGAGACTAAAGACAGACGCCATGTGACTCGTAAAGCTGTTAGCACGACTGCATGTTTGCTTTACATCACTGTGCTTTCAAGCCGTTTAGACGGCGTGTTTGTGTTGCGTCCAGAAGGTTTTTTCATACCTGGCCTTCGACGGACTGTTCTAGTCTTTTACGGTTTGTGTACGCAGGGCTGGAGAACAGATGTATCACATGTCAGTACGACAGTGAATCAGTGTCTGCTTTTCCTCACTGTTTAAATGGTTCAGACCAGGCTGTGACATCGTCAATGAGTTGTCCTGTTAACCTAAACAACCCTTATCAGCGGAATGTTTAGGTAAAATAGGGTTTGTGAAGGATGACTTAGTCAAAAACTAGTCCAACAACTGACTACCCAGCTAACAGGAAACACTCTCAGAACTTTGGCTAGCATTTTTTAAAGGTTCTCAGGTTATCAAAAGCGTACTTGCAGTAACGTTAGTAAAATTGTTCTGGTAGATGTTAATACGACATCTGAAAAACTGCACATTTGGTACGTTCTTCAAACTTTCAAAAAAACGTTTTTAACATGTTTGTTACCTGGTGGCAGTATTAGTATTAGTCTTTAGTATTAGTAAAAATAAATGTATTTAAATTTATTTAAATAAATAATTTTGGATACATTTAGAGATGCAGCTTATCAAATGAAAGTTTTTAGCGTGTTGACGGTGTGCTAACAGTAACTTTTGGACTGTCAGCACACTAAAACCCTCTCTGAGTACCTGCTGGTACCTGGTGAACAAGACCCTAAACCTGTTTAAAGGGCTATTGGTTGACTAGTCATTCAGACAATCAATTGACTAGTTTTCATCCGATGTCGTTTTGCACATCTTTAAATATTAGCAAGTAGCTTCACTACTTCATTGTTAGCAATGTCTGAGTTATGATGTCATAGTGGTCATTGTATAGAATGGGTTTGTCTATACTGACACGATCTGGTCTTGATATTTTCTCAGCCTTGATTGCCACAGAAACATGTTTTCTTATTTCAGGTTGGGTTATCCAAAGAGCACCTGAGAGTGTAATTCTAAAGTGTCTATTTACCCAGGCTATGATTGCCTATATATCCCTCTCAAAATTCAGCAGGAATGAAATAACCCACTTTCTTTTTTTGGCATGAGAGACACCTCTTACCCATCATGCTGTGCTTCTGATTACACAGTGCTCTCTGAGTTCCACACGCTCCACCAAATCCAGTTACACCCCCCTCCCCTCGATCCAGTCACCGTCCCCCAGAAGCAGTGGTGGGATTGAGTCGCCTCAGGAGCTCTGCCTCGCACCGCAGACATTTACAGTTCCCCTGAGCCCAACTGCCCCGCGCTCCTCCTCTCCTGCTCATCTTGATGAAGTGATGGAGGGTCTGGAATCCACATTGACCCTCGCGAAAGGCCAGGGCGGCAGTATAAAGATGAAGGAAACTAATAAAAATCAGACAGAAATGTCAAAGGAATATTAAACGTGTCATAGCTGGCTCCACCAATTGGAGTAAAAAAGTGAGGAAAAGATATGTGTGTCGGATGAGCTCTGGCGAGGTTCGTCTCTGGACATCCACGACACATTTCTCTCTAAAATCAAAATGATCAAAATAAGAGCTTTCGTTGCGCGTACTTAAGCCTATTTACATTTATGTATTTTTTTCCAGTCACTTTTTATCCAAAACGACTTGCATTGCATTTAGTGTATCCATTGATTTATCTCGGTATATGTGCTCACTGGGAATCGAACCCATAATCAGATTTTTGCACCATGTTGAAATTCTTTTTAATAATGTACCTTCTTAATTCTCATTATTTGAATGCATGTGCACATTTTTCTTTGTATTGTACTGCAGGTATTCATAAGAATCGTTGCCGTTTCAATTGTGTTCTTTATAGGTGTAAAAAAATAAGTAATGCTCATGCATTATAGTAATGTAATTTGGAGGTGCTTAATTGTCATGAAAATAATGAATCTTAATGGTCCTCAAAATGAATTTTTCAGAGGTAGGACAGAGAATATTGGGGAGGCCAGCAATAGTAAGCTACCTTTGTAAGCACGTCCCTTCAGGGCGTTCTCCAAAGACACGCCTCCTCCAATAGTTTGTAGAGGTATACATAGTTTGACAGGCAACTAGAACATCCAATCACTGCATTCTGTCTGAAGACTAGAAGAACTTTCAATGGTCCTGCATCTTCCACAGAAGATATACGTTTATAAATAAATTGTTATTAGGATGTTACCGGCATAACAAAAATGTGTCCAGACAAGATCACATACCGTGCATTTAACATTTAATTTTTTGGGATGAACTGTGACTTGGATATGTTCTTGACAGACCTTGTGAAATTCCTTCAAATACAACAGCTGCCACAGGAGGCCGGACCTGTGAAGGTCTTCCTCAAACCGTACCGTCGTTGTTTCCTTTGGCATTTGTAAAAATAAAGACCTCCCAGTGTCCTGCTACACAGAGCCTGTTTTTACTCTCTTGTTTGGTAAATTGTTGAATCAGCAGCGTCAGTCTGGCTGTGTTCTCAATTAGTCTGTTCCTGTCGGCCCCGTGGAACAGGGACCAGATAGTTGTCAGCATGCAAAACCCATTGAGTCTATTGTTAAAAAAGACAGAATTACATGTAAGTCACGCAAACCGACCGAACGGGCGTTTGGGCATCTGAATTGATCATGTATTTTTTGCTTTCTGGAGGATTATTAGAATGTGTACGTTCTGTTTGGTCAGCACTTCGGAAGCAGGCCGCACCGTAATAGCGTTTGAGGCTGTTCTCACCTCACTTGTCCCATAAGTCTTTTCTCTTATTAATCTGTATCCGACAGGCAGTATATCCTCTCCCAATTATAAAAGACAGATTGGAAAATATCTTAATCAATCGTATCGATCGGCAGACTTTAAGCTTCTCCGCTGTACTGGAGAAATACACCGGAGCTTCACGGAACCTCCACACCAGGGAAAAGGTCTTGGCCGGGGGCTGCTAATATACACGCGTGTGTTTATTTGTGGCGAGTTGTGTAGTAAACATTGCAACGCTAGTAAATTTTCAGGTTTCGAAAAGGGAAAGCTGGCGTTTAAAATACGACACAGTGATTCTCTGGGGCAGGAAATCTGATATGGGAGGCTGGTTCTTGGGCGGTAAATCAATTATTATTCCGTTGTCAAGGAGACAAAATAACGCAAAAACTGTCACTCTCCCAGGAGAGAGACTTGTTTCCATTCATCTCGTTGCTGTCTCCGTCTTTCTGTCTCTCCCTCTCTCTCTTTGAGATTAGATTAAAACGTTTGTGCTGTTGTCGTGAGGAGCGTTCTTAGAATTCTCCCAGAATGCTCTGGGGCGTCTGGAGCAGGATTTGGCCGTAAAGCCTGGGAGTTTCCTGTGCTTTGTTGCATGGTTGAAGTGTTTCTGTTTGGGCATGACCTTGCACGGCATCTCCTGGGCACTGGAATAAAACCGGGAAAGAAGGCGCAGAGAGCTCCTCGTTAAATTATTTAAAGCCCCCGTGAGGGGAAATGCATTTTCACCACTACGAATTCATACAGATGTGACGCACCCAGTCACATTTAAGGAATTAAGGAGAAATAAAGGTAACCAAAGAAACAGCTTGAAAATCCAAGTGCTGCTTACAAAATTTTGATTTAGCAGTGGGGGAGGCAACCCAAACAAAACAATGCTGTTGTCCAAAATCTTGTACGTTTTCCCTAGAAAAAGAAGTTGGTGAGCGCTTCAGTAAATCAGATTGTAATTTAGTAACTTTTCTTGTATATTCAAGGGCTTGTCAGACCAATGCTCCATTAGATTGAAACCAATAGATGGCGACTTCTTTTGAATCATTCATTTAAAGGGATAGTGCACCCAAAAATGGCATGTCTTCCATCGTTTACTCACTCTCGTGTCATTCCAAACCTGTGCTGGCGGAACACAAAAGAAAATATTCGGAAGTATTTTTGGTAACCAAACAACAGTGTATGGACAAAAGATTTCTCAAAATATCTTCTTTTGTCTTCCACAGAAGAAAAGTCATATAGGTTTGGAATGACATGAGGTTGAGTAAATGATAAAGAATTTTCCTTTTTGGTGAACCATCACGTTAATGAACTGGTTCATGAGATCTGATCGTTCCTCAGTTTGACTACATCGTGCTGTTTGTTTTCGCACGTAGCCACCAATGGCGGAGCAAAAGAAGGACATGTCTGTTTACTCTCATCAAACTCCATTCTGATTGGTTGCAGAACTACAGTTTCCTTTTATAGGGCGAATAAACAGGTTTCGGTCGGGAAATGCGATCTCTACTGCAGCATGGGCGTATTGATGGAGGTGATTAAGTATCTCTCCATCACTCTTTTTATTCATGCAGTCATTGTCTTTGGTCAGTCACATGACTGGTGGGATCACTGGATTTGCAGTCAGGTCACTGCATGTGTTTAACACATTGATAGCAGATTGTTGAATGATAGATAAGGCACAGAGATGGGTGTGGGGGGGGG
>JAZGTJ010010293.1:0-18275 GCA_036877575.1 Botia almorhae | reverse complement strand
TGGTGGTACCGTTTTCATACAGTTCCATACATATTTTTTGTGAGCACCCTCACAATTTTCAGAAGCACCCTCAGTGATTTGGTTCTGGAACCGGGCCTGATACAGGGGTGTGTTTATCAGCATTTTACAATGGTTTTGCGCATCCAATCAGAATGTAGTATCATAACTATCCTTATATAATATAAAATAATAAATGAGACAAAGAAGCAATTTTTTTTGGATTACATTGTGTTCCATCAAAATACTCAGTGTGACCTCAGGGAAAAAAATGACATCAAGCTGATACTGAGATATTTGCTAAACACGCCTCATTTATTCTACAAATATTTGATGCTCGGTGCAATAAAAACAGCTATATAGCATAAAAGGTCGTCATTAAAAGGCACTTACAAGCAAACAAAAGGTCACAGCTTGCCAAGCCAATTCAACGCTAGTGTAACACGTTAACATTCCCCTGAAAATGAATAGCCATGTTGTTGTAAAGGCAGCTTGTGAATATACCTGGGGTTGTGAATCTGCTTCGATATCCGTAATTGGTGTCAATTGGTGGTGAACTGTTTGCAGAACGGAAAGAACAGCCAAAGCCGGTTAAATGCAAATTCTCTGTGAATCATTCTTATTCGTAACACGAGCGTCTGTGTCTCTATCCCCCGCAGTACTGCGCAGCCACACACAGGGATGAGAAAAGAAAAGTTCCAGCATGCAGATAAGTGTGTCTTTCCTTCAGAGCCAGCAAGGTGCTTCCTACAGTTTTCCATAATTACTGTAACGAAATTCTTCTGCACCTTAAGGTAAATGCCTGAAATAGACCAGACTCTATTTGGGGCCTCTGTGCTGCCTTTCTCATCTAATTCCAGTGTTTTCCTGGTAATTAGTTCAGACAGGAGTCAGAGGGGAGGGTGCAATGGTGACACAGCAGAATGAAAGAGCAATTCAAAATGGAGTCATGATATTTAACCCAAACACGCTTTAGTACAGCAAACCTACTGTATAAACTGTAGACTGATTGAGTTGATTGCTTTAAGCTATTGTCAGTGTTTTGATAATATCAACAATGGTAGGTTTTTCTGTGGTTTGTGAGGGAACAGTATTTATCCTAATGAGTTTCTTTCTTATGAGTTTGATTATTGTATTTGTTATGCTTGTATTTCATGTAAATTTTGGGGTCTGTGTGTGAAGTTATTTCACCAGTGTTTCATCAGTTCATGTGATGTCAAAAGTTAAATCACTTTGTTGTTCATGGTATCTATAGTTTCCTTTCAGTCAGTCACGTCCTGACCTCATCTGATGGCCTTGATCGTTGTGTCAAATGCCTGGACAAAAAGCATGCTGAGACAGCTTTCATAGTGGGGTCATGCTCTTGTTGCATGCCTATCTCGACCCTGCGATCACGAGTCTCTCTCATCTCGGGAGGTCGAGCCCCCTCTGATGCTCCCCAGTCTGCTGCCTCAGCTAAATGCCCTAAGGCAGCAGAGCTGGTTAGCACACTGGGAGACCTTGGAGTGACAGTGGAGACTTATCCATTGGGTCAGTCGCTGCTGCCCTCCCAGTCCTCTGCTGCGTTGAGTTCTGAGCTGCCACTCCCCTTGCGGGGCCCGCTATCACTTTTGGGGCTCCGGATGAGGATCGGATGTTGATCGCTGCATTGGAGAGTGGGTTTTTCTCCTCTGAGCCTGAGGATGACGCGGGACTCCCCCCTTCGGGACGGGTTGTTCATGCAGAATCTGAGAGTTGACGGCTATGCTTGCCCGGGCAGCTGTGGCCATTGGACTGGATTGGAATCCTCCACCCAGTCCAGAGCGCTCGTGGTTGGATGATTGGTTCCTGGGGGTCGCTTGGACGCCCATCCCTGTGCCTGCAAAGTGCTGCTACCTGGAGTGGAGACCCGCGTCTCCCGTCCAGAGCCTGTAGGACTACGACAGCTCTTGCTGCCAAGGCTTAGTGTGCTGCTGGACAGGCAGCATCCGCCCTGCATGCTATGGCCATCCGGCAGGTTCACCAGGCCAAGGCACTCAAGCAGCTCCACGAGGGTAGTTCTGAGCCAGGGTTGATGCAAGAGCTGCGCACGGCAACCAACTTCGCCCTTCAGGCAACGAAAGTCACGGCACAGGCCCTTGGCCAGACAATGTCCATCTTGGTGGTCAAGGAATGCCACCTTTGGCTAAACCTTGCAGGGATGCGGGATACGGACAAGGTCTAAATGCCCCCATCTCCCAAGGTGGCCTTTCCGACGACACTGACATCCTCCCTAGGTGTGATTCCACCTCTGCACCGCAGCCTGGCCCCTCGTCTGCTTGTCGCCAAGAGAGTCCACCTGCAGCTCCTACACCTGCTCCGGTGAGGACTGAGGCACAGCCCCGTCCCCATCAAAGAGCCAGCCGCAGGAAGTCGATGCCCACTCCTCAGGCCCCTGACAAGCCCTACAAGAGGACAGCTAAGCGTCCCTGAGTTGCATCGCCTGGAGGGTGGAGGGAACTGCTCGTTTTCCGGAGGCGGTGACAGCACCGCTCCTTCCCCCATGGCCGGGTGGAGAATCTTTTGTTCTCTTTTTTTCCACCACCAGGCAACCTGGTGGTACCCCCGTTAGAGCTGCGGGCTGGGAGACACCCAACACCTTTGCGAGGTTCTACAACCTCAGGGTAGAGCCTGTGTCTTCCCGTGTGTTGGGGCCGACTGGCTAGTGGGTGGGAGGACAGGCGTGGTGTTTTCATTGACTCCCCCTGGGATAGGGGGGCATAGGCAGTTGTATTCCTTCACAGCGGTTTCCCTGTAGGTGAACCCTATGTTGTGAAACGCTGCTGGTGGGCAGGCTTAGCGGAGGAGCCTCACGCCAGGCCCAGCACTTGTGTGTATGCCACAGTCAGCCCTTGTGCTAGGCTAGGTGCCCCATGTGTATTGATTCCCCCTTGGTAATCCCACGTGTGTATTCTCCATAATACGGTTCCCCTATCGGTAAACCTGTGTCTTTCCCTTGGTGCTGTACTTTCGCCAGTCTCTGTGGCAATGAACCTCCCAGGAGGTAGGACTTGCACAGAGACATCTCCCAAAGGTAGTACTGCCTTGTCAGTCTGTATCTCATTTCCACACATTATCTCCTTTAGCGGGGTGTGGCTTTATACACACACTTCCAGGTAGGTGTGACTCAGCCCGCAACTCTCTTGCCCAATGCTCATTTGCTCTTTTCTCTCGGGCCAATGTTCATTGGCGCGTTTTCTTCTATTCAAAGGTGCTAGGGCTCAAGCAAGACCCCATAAGTCAGTCCATTGACGTAATGTCAAAATATAGTATCTATGTTATATATTTACATATAAAACATTAATATAAATATCTTAAAATCTAATAAAAACGTCTTTGTCGAAAGTTAATTGCTATGATAGCTTATCTTATTCATTATAGATATATATACTTCAAATAATCAAGTAAATGGATTCAGCTTGACAAAGGCCAACAGCAGCCAATGCATTTTGTAAAGTTCCACAAACACAGTGTATATAAGTTTAACACAAGAGTGAAAGGAGTCTCACGGTGGCCTGCTGCTTCTCTGCGCGTTCAGCTGCATCATCCAGTTGCTTCTGCAGAGCCGCCTGGAGTGACTTCATCTCATCCCTGTGAATGAGAGAGAGGCAGAAAGACAAAGGAGTGGGGGGGGTTTATAAAGATAAACAGAAAAAACTACGAACGAGGCAAAAGAGAACACTGAACAATCTAAAATAACAACCAATCTATATAGCTCATTATTGTTCTGTGTCTTATTGCATGCATGTTTTTATTTATAGGCTTTTAAGGCACATCTATCTTTTATTGATAGGTACAGTAGAGAGAGAGGGAGAGAGAGAGAGAGGACAGGAAAGAATGAGGGCAGGACTGGGACAAAATTAGAAAATGAGCCAGAGTCACATGTACAATGTGTCAGAGCATGTTGCCTGACAGTGCTGTGGTCTCAATCTCAGCTGACACGCCCACAGTCTGTTCAGTAACCATCTGATGCCTATTCACACCAAACTGAGATTTTCTCAGTCTAGACTTATCGGATTCTAACAGTGTTATTTCTGTTTCATTTATAAGGGCCATTTATATTTAAAATGTCAAGTGTGTAATCCCATTTTAAACAAGATGATAATTAAAGACTGACCAACCAAAACTGTAAAAATGATTAAACAATAACTACAAATAAGGCCCATTACAAATGCTTACAAAATCAATACAGCCAACCAAACTATGCAGTCTCCTCCACATGCTGTAACCTATGATGTTAAATGCTATGTACTGATACACTTTATAAGCCAAAAAGCAGTCTGATCTTTTTAGCTGCATTGTGCGGTTCACAACATTAAAATTAATGACGGTGAAGAACTTGCAGGACTGCAAAACTTTAATTATGTTTTCAGCCATTCAGATGTGTTTTGTATCACTGGCCTGCTGCACCACCTGAATACACTTGAGCTCCAGCTCACGCACAGATATTCAGTGCATAGCAGAAGCAGAATTCATGCTTCTTTCAATGATAACGGGTCATCCAGGTCCTACAGCAGCAAAACATCCACTTACTATCACACTGTCACCACTGTGACTCACTATAGATGACATTCACAGGGCCATGCTGTATTCACTTAACAACAGATATACTGCAAGAAGCCTGGGCTCAGCTAGTTCTATCAAGAATCATCTGACCATAGATCATTACTGGAGATGATCTGGGAAATTTTTAGTAAACATAAGCTTTGTAATGTTCTTGGGCTTGTGATTTTGCCCTGCTACTTTTTGATGAATTTTAAACAGTTTCTGTCTTATTGTTTGCTTATGAACACTGACAGTAGCTGATGCTGAAGATGCATAAAGCTCTTCAAAAGTTTTTCTGTGATCTTTTGAAATGTCTTGGGTGAGGTCCCCGTGGAGAAATTTTGCCAGGTTGGCCACTTCTAAGAATTTTTAACACCATCTTTAAGTCATCTTCATTTGGAGGTACATGTTCTTTTATATATGTATAACTTTTATCTAAACATTTGTAAATATTTCTTTAAAGATTTAATAAGCTATGCTTTGTTTTCCTAGTTTTATTGTTTCTAACCTGATGTTTCATTTTATAGGAAACAAAGCCATTTAGTGAGAGAACTGGTCAGGCAAAAGCTCTTTTACAGCACTGTGTGTGCAAAAGTGTAATCACACAGCCTTGCTAAATCTGGACTAATTAAAAAATATTTGGTGATCTGTGACTATCTAGAAGTCAAGGGGCCCAAGCATGTTGACACTGGGACACTGGCATAATGGCCCTCCAGCCCCAGATTCCTGCTGCTGTCTTCTGGCCTATTATTATTATCTTCCTCACTTTACACAGCTCTAACTTTCTATCCCTGTGGTGAACGTGCATGCATGAAGGGTCTGTGGCTAATTGCATTCTGTGTAATTTTGGGATGGAAGAGATGTATGGTTGCCTAGCAACTAGTGGTTAAATATGCAATATTCAAAACATCAAACTTACTAGCCTATTTGAGTTAGATACTCGAAATTTCACATGTCTCCTCATGTGGAAGAAATTTGCCTCGAGGACCTATATGTTTTGCCATTAAAATGTTTTTTAGTATTTGACATTTTAGGTCAATTTTTTTAAAATTCTTTTCTTTTGAATCACTGGATCTGAGTTTTTTAAGATGTCATCTTTCTATGTGACTTTAAAAGGTTACAATTTTCAAATGTTTTGTTCAGTTTGCATAGATGTAGAAATTGAATGTGAATACAATGTCAATGCAACTCCACAGACTTTAATGGTATCTATTGTTATCCTGTTTACGAACATCTGTTCCTTTAATAAAGGAATTAGCCTGAGATCAGTTATAACTGCATTGTCCAATCTGCTAAAATAGTGTTAAAAATAATGTGCAGGCTTTAAAAAGGAGGAAAATGTTTGTAGTTTCTGATTTATAGACACAATAAAGGTGGTATTTGTTGTAACAGTGGTAGATGCGTTGTGGTTTAGCATTCTAGTTTCGTACACACATGCTAACTGAACCAATTTCTTTGGGAGCAATAGGCAAGTAATGTGAACTGACAGGTGTCAGTGTTGAACTGCATGATTACAGATCACAACAAAATACTCAAACCCTATCAGGCATATAAGAGTCTACTGATAAATAACTCTACAATGTGACACCACAGAAAACAAGCAAAACCTAGAACTTTTTAATTGATTTCACATTGTAAAACAAAGAAATCCCCAGCTGTCACCCTCTAAACTTGCAGTGCTCCAGGTTCACATTTCAGTGTCAGAATGCAGAATACTGCAGACAGTTGAAGTCCACTGTGGAGGCCAAACCAAAGCAGGCTTTACAAAAGAACACTCGGTGGCCACAAATGTCCTTCTGAATCCTAAAATGACAAATGAGAGCCTCCACAGTCTGGCGGACCTCACAGACACACGCGAGCAAAGGCCACAAGTCCTCATCAAGTTTGTCATTTGGGACGGGGCTCTAATGTCCATTTTATCTATTTTTTTACGATGGTATCTTTCACCCGTTAGATCCTGTTAATTGCTGCTTGCAGCCACTATTTATAGTTTTATTTTTAGTTTGGTGAGACGCTGGAATCTTGCTTCTTATTGCTTGTCAAGCAGATGGCTCATTTATATCAGCAACTGAATTGTCCAAGCAATTTGTCCAAGCAATAATCTGATATAACTATACCGCGCCTCCAAGAAATGTCACCACGTGTCGTTTTAAAAAGCAAAATAAGGCACAGTCCAATGTCGTTCTCTTGACTTCACAATCACCGATGTCCGCGGGATGGTCTGCTCATTCTTTTCCACGGCATTCTTTTATTGTCATTTTAATCAAGAGAGTGAAGGTCAGAAACTTTACCACATCTGCCCTGAATTTCAATATCTGTCTACTGTTGATTGAGGTTAAAAATAGAAGCCATTACGCACACCTGACACTGGGGGAAATTGAATTCTGTCACTAACTCTCTGCAGCCAACATGGCTGAACATTGATGGATCCAATCTGTTGCCATAATGCCACCAAAATTATTCTGAAGTGAAGAGTTCTTTAACACTGAGAACCCTGGGACTGTTCAATCTGATTTAAACTGTTCTGTCGTAAAAACTGTGTTAAAGAACCCTGTTGATGTTGAAACAGAGAGAGAGCCTTAGATGTATACAACAAATGGTGCAGCATCTGTCTATAGCCGTGCACATGTAAACAGTTGCTAACGGTCTCTAATTACTGGGTGCTGGTGTGTGAGAGGGAGTAATTAATTAAAGAACACAGATCTTTCTCTCTTGCACAATTAATTTCACCCGGAGTTCACTGAAATCCTGCACGGGCTGAAATCCCTGTCCTTAAATTACCTTAAATTACAAGTAAAGCTGTGTTTTATTCTTGCGTTGTTTATTTTCTGATTAACAGTCCAATTTCAGTTAATTTCAGTCCAGTGGTATTACTTCTAAATCCCAATTTGTCACAGAGTTAACACATTAGGAGGAGTAAGTCCCTCATACAGTGACTCAGATCGATGGCTTAATGATATGGTGGCTAAGTCAATGGGCGGAGCTGGAGAGATTTGAGAATCTGTACAATGGAGCATAAAAACGTTTGCTCACCTTTGCTTGTGACTCAGCTCCAAGATTCTCTGCACATCCTTCTTGGGCACGGCGTCATCATTCTTTAGAGTCTACGGTGAAAGAACAGCAAGGTTGCAAAGTATGCTTTATAATATTATACATTTGTGTGTTAGAGTTGTTTATCAGGATTTGACATGGCAGATACGGTCAGGCGCTGTCAGATTTCATGTGTAAAGATATGACCACCTCCTGTAAAGCTGATTTATTCCAGTAAGCCTGCAAAGCCTCAGAGCCATCTTGAAAGGTGCTGCTTTATGGGGCAGGTCAAAGGCATCTGTTTCTCTCCTCTGAGAAACATCAGAGCAATCAGAGAGGAAATCTCACTAATTCTCATTAAAGCCTCATTTTCATTTTCTTCTATCAGCATACTTATAAACATGAATAATGGACAAGCAAACCATGAAAGGACAGGAAATGGATATTCAAAGTTTCTCATTCAGATTTATACCACTATTATGCTTCATATTACGTCAAAGTTTTTTAATATTTATGTGTACTATAATTGGTCATTGCTAATGGTCATAAAAAAGTTAATAGATGTGTTTTTCATTTTTATCCACAATCAATGGGCATTAATGGGCAAGGATGTAGCTCTAGGGGTAAAGAGGGGGAACAAAGTAATGCTGATGCTAAGCACTGAGGGCAATATACAGATTTATAGTTACAACCCTGGTCATGGGCAGCAAGTACATTTATTTATATTGCACATTTTAAAACAGTGTTCACAAATTGACATATTGACAGGTTGGAGGTAAATGATCTACATTTGCTTTGAGTTTGTTTAGAAATCAAAGAGCTAATATACGTAGTATAAACACAATAAAGACATTTAAAATGATTAACAAGATCCTGAAATCAGTTCTATAAGACACCAGTACCCAGTGAAGGGAATAAAGTGCCAGAGTAATGAGAGTCTTCATTTTCAACACGAGTCAGCATTCCTGCAGCTGTATTCTGAACTCTCGTAAGTGTTTGATTGAGCTCTTTGGAAAACCGGCCAAAATACTATTGGAGTAAACAAATGGATGTGACAAATGTATGGATGAGTTTCTCACTGTCAGCAAGGGGAAGAATACCAGACATTTTGGGATAATATGCCGTTTTATCAACATTGCTAATATGTTCCTTTAAACCAGACTTACTCTCAAATATAATTTCTAAATTCTTGCTGTGATTATTGGCCCCTCAGAGTCCATATTAGGCATGATAGACTCTCTCTGTGCATCGTTACCAATAACAAGCAGTAGAGAGTTCTCCAACATCCACACACTGATGTTTGCTATGCTGTCCAGCATGATGCTAATTGATTTGTGGGCATCTGGAGCAAATGACAAGTGGAGCTGTACGTCATCTGCACTCTGATGGAGGAGGATGATGTATTGATTAATTACACCCACTGATGGAGGCATACAGGCGTTATTAATACATAAATAATAGAACTTTAATAAATAAATAATAGTGTTGGGTAGTAACAGATTACATGTAATCAGGATTTTGTAATCAGTTTACAAAAAACAACTACTTGGAATCACATACGTGTAATCAGATTTTTATGGATTACATGATTACACATTGATTACCTATCAGGCAACGGCAACTTTACGATACATTTTAAAAAAGCTTTCTCAGCCAGAGGCTAAACTATGTGCTAGTAAGCCTTTATGTAATTTCTGGGAGAAGGGGGAAGGTGGGGGTACAGAGAGATCCCAGATCACAGCCAGGGCTACTTACATAGAGGATGAAGAGGTCTTATTTCTCATCTGACCACATACAGTACCAAAAAAACTCAAAAAGGCACATGAAAAATATCACTGTGCAATACAGTCCTGATTTTCCAAATATTTGTTGTATATCTATTGCAAAATATTACTTAACTGGCAAACCTTACAAGTTAAATACAGTACTTTATTATGATTTAGGATAAGTAATTAAAACATAAAGCAGAACTTAAGAAGGGGTAGTTTTAGGAATACAATTATTCTTGCATCAGACCCCTAATAAAGCTAGATTAAAAACTAGCTTTAGTAATTAACTAGCAATTTAAAAGTGTAATCGTTAATGAAATGTAATATCTTTAAACATAATTAGGTTATTGATTATATTGCTGCAGAAGTAATTTTGCTCAACACTGATCATGGGGACAGAAGTACTTAAAACAACAACACTAGGAATCCTTATCGAAATGAACTACAGGACTCGGTCATGACACGTATTAGCCATCAGAGTTGCTTTGTCTCAGCCTCACTTTGTTGACCCTTCTGTGTTTCCAGTGAGTAACAGCAGCAAAGCTTTGTCAGTGGAAGACCATCTGTGCAGCTGTTGAGTTGTATTGAGACTGGCATTGCAGTGTCTGTTCAGGCCAAGCTGGCAGGAATCTGCCGGCAACAAACCCTCACTGATCTGCCAAGACTACAGGCTCCATCAGGCGAAGTTTAATGATGATGAGCGGCACTCTGGGGAGATTTCATTATAAAAATAAACAGTATGGACAGTAAATCTGCTCCACCAAATGTTTAATTGGTCACATATACATAATCAATCATGTTAAAAAGGTTATAGTTGGTCGTGGTTTTACAAGAAATCCACTGGAGATCTCAGATTTCAACTCCAGGGATCTTGCAGCCTGGCACAGGCCCAGCGAGTCCGGCTGCTATCCAGCAGCGAGGCCCCTGAGGTTCTGCTACTCCTGCATACCAGAGCAAAGCCACCACATCATGTCTTGACAGACCTATTTACCTTACTTGGCCATTACTATGCACTCTCATGCAGGAATCGCAAGAGAGAAGCGGTTTACAGACTCACAAAGTGACTTAAAGAATTTTAATGTATAATATTGTTTAAAGACTGTGTTAAAATCACGATGACGCAATTTACAGATATATTTCTCGAAACAAAATGAAAAAAAGTTTGACATTAACGGTCGAGCAATTTCTGTCAGGTTTATTTATGTGTTTTTGTCCTCATCCATTAATGCTCACAACATTTGAGCAGAACAATAAATCGTTCTATGAATTAGGTTTAATGCACTTGAAGCATATGGTTTTTCCCAGAGACTGGTGCCTGGTTGACTGCTATTGGACAAGGCAATCAAGTATTTGATTGACTGGCTCAGTTGCCAGAAGCCTAAAATGGATTTGCCTGGAATAATGCATTCTTTCTGTGGCTAATCAGTCTCCATATGAGCCAGCATTGCTTTACAGGTTTGCCTGCCAGCTGCACTAGTGCAGCTTTGTTCTTTATAGGTGCCTGTATAATTATTGGTTGAACTGTCATTTTAAAATTTCTCCCCCAAAAATCAGAACTACAAAAATGCGCTTGTATCTGAAGGAAAAGTCAAAGCAACACAAGGAACGAGTAGACTTGTACCAGAGTACAAGAGATGTCATAAGTAATATTACAGCAAGTGAAACAGCTTAGAGTGCCTGCAAAGTGTTTGAAATTTGATTTGAGACACCTCTCTCACTTGAGTGTCCTCACACAAGTGGTAAATAGTCTCTATCTGCAAGCATTAAATAATGTAACAAAGATGCACTGTGGATTAGTCAAATTTTCAAAGCAACATAAATCACACAGGGCCAGGCCTGTGGGGTAGGAGAAGGTCTTACCTGCAGGTTACCCTTTATGCTGTCCAGCTCCTTTGATGTTTTAGAAAGTTGTCGTAAAATTCCTGTCCTCTCTGTAAAAACCTCCCTCAGCTTCTTTTCCAGCCCGTCATAGCTACAGAACGAGAAAAGAAATAGGAAGATGACTACTTTAAACTTATACCATGCCTGGTGAATTCATTCTGCATGGCGGGTTACAGGATTCTGGAGGGTCCAAAGTCATTAGGAATGGATGATGAATTATTTGATGTTTGGCGCAACTTAGGCATATCATAGCTGACAAAAGAATCCTAAAATTGAAAGTATGGCTCAACGTTCCCTCCAGGTTTTTCTGACGTTGCAAATTTTTGCAAGAACCACAATTATTGCGCACTGTAAACTCCAGTAACATATTGTCGAACATATTGTTTGAGTAAACATAGAAATACCATAAAATTAAATTTTTATGTCACTCATTCTATGGTGTAAGCATTCCAAATAAACACAGACACATAAGGATTAAAACATTGTTAATCACAAATATTCATAAGCCAAAATTTTACAGTTGCGACAGCTGTAGCGTGCTGTACCTCAATTTTACAGTAAACGTTTACATCTGTGCTCATATCATATGAATGATAAGTTACAAAACACCAGACTTTTGGAACACATCAGAAAATCAGCGCTTCACCAACCCAAAAAGACCCACACAGCTGCACGCAGCACACAAAGGATAAATAAATAAATATAATGCGCCGTGATTTTTTCGTCATTGTCCTGAATACAAATCATAAATAAGTTATGCAGAGCGCAGTCAAACACTTTCAACAAAGGGCTTTGCAGGCGAATCCTGCGCTGCACTCAACCGAACCTTTATGTCAGAGAAAGCAACAACAACCAAAGCACAGTCATACCGCTATGATAGGAGAGCAACACCTGCCAAATAAATAAATCATGCTGGAATACATCCTGACTTTAAAACTCCCACTGTGTGATGTCTGTGAAACTGATGAAGGGTTTGTGCTGTAAAAGACAGATAGAGATGGAAAAAAGAACCATATCTGCTCCGCTCAGCTTATTCACTATCCAATGGAGTTGGGTTCATCCAGGGCAGACCTTTGAGAGGTCAATAAATTGAGTCAGGCTCGAGATACAAACGGCTCCGTCGCCGGATAACCGAGCGATCCGCTCCCCTCGCACGAGGGGACGGGGAATAAATTGGTCATTACTGTCACGGGTTGATTATTATGCTGTGACCTCTTTTGATACAGCTGTTTTGGCAGGCCCTTATACGAGAGAGACCACAAAAAAGGCGTTCTAATGAGAATCAGGCTGTCAGACAAACAGGCTTGTAATCTCGCGCTGCTCTCTTTGGCTTCTGGTTGCCAGCGATCGCATAATTCTGATTAGAAGCATGCCATGTGAAGGATGGAGATAAACCACGATCCCTCTTGAAGAGAAGACGGTTAGATGTGAGGATCTGACAGAAATGATCAGCACACATGAATGGTGATGCTCTCCAAAAAACGGATTGTTCGGAGTGAAGGCGGCTTTGAGTAACAGCACATGACAGTAACAGTAAAAGCAGAGAAGCAGCCACGCGGGTGCACGCAACCTCATTAGACGGCACCTCCCTACCCACCCAGTGTGTCTCTGCGGTCGGCCTTGAATTATATGAGACTGATCTGCCTCTGTAATGAAGAAGTGCTGAGCCCCGGTCATTAAAGTGGAAAGTGCTGAGTTTCACAAGCCGCTGCTATAGCTCAGTATGGATGTATATGCAGAGGTAAAGATCAGATGGAGGAAGACTGGGCTTCAGCCAATCCAGCAGGACCAATCACTCTTCATCTTCCATTAGAGACTGCTGGGCTGGGCTTTCTGTGTAGAGCTAATGGCTTTACAGGGCAATTTTATGTGCTTTCAGAATGATATAATCGTATAAGGAATGGAAATTGTAGCCCCCTATATATGAGATGAAAACAACTCAGCTTGTTGTCAGAAGATGCATATTGGCGTATGGACGTTTGAGATGTTTTATACATACCATTATTATTATTTATAATAATAATATTGTTATTACTATTAATAATTATATTGGTGTGTAAGGGTATGTTAATCATAAATATGTTTTTTATTTAAGATCAATGTATGGATTTTATGTTATATGATGGAGAACAGGCTATTCAGGCTGTTTACTTCAGTAAATATATTTCAGGGTAGGTTTATTTATTATTGATAATTTGTGTATAGGCACATATTTTAGGGGTTTTGACTTATAATATTATAATTATGGCAATAATAGCCCCTGCACAAACTTTCTTGTGTGACAACGAGCCCCGCTCTACTATACCTACAATTGTAGGATTGTAGGTATAGGTAAATATCCTATATACAGGATATATTTTTCTGGATTTCCTCATTTATAATCTCTATTGTATTTCTGACTTCTGTCATTTAAAATATTCTTCAATTCAACAGTTCTGTTTAAAGATGGATGCATCCTACAGCTGGAGCATAAAGACCAAACATCTGCTGCTGAACATCCTGTTCGGGTACGTGGGACTTAATGTCTTCTATATATTTTCTGCTTTGTCTGAGACTCTTTGTGATGTCAATTTTGCATTAAATATGAATGAGGACAAAAAGAAGGAGAAGAGGGATAAAAAGGGAAGCACGGAATGAAACATTATACAGGAAAACAGAATTACTCCTATTCAGGAACGTCAGTGTTTTCTGTCTCCATACCAGAAATATTTTTTTATAAAAATTTTATTTTTATATGCATATTGATGCATATTGCACAAAAAACTGAAAGACTTTCTCGGTCTAGTAAGCACTTGGTCTCGGTCTCTAGTAATCTATTTACAGGTCTGGCTACACAAGATTGTGGTTATTGTGACCAGAGACAAACGTGAGATTGGAATGTAAACAAAAATTGTCCAGAACAAAAATCACCACTTTCCAACGTTTTCATCCACTTTCCAAAACCAAACCTTCCAACAGAACCAGGTGAATAATACATTAAATATGCAACAGCCAGTACTGTTTCCTTCATAGTGCTTTTATTGTATTACTGCTTTTATTGACCGGATTAATGGTCAATAAAGTATCTTCAATACATTAAACAGATTAATTGAAGTGCTAATAGAGACAAGGAGATTTACATTTACATTTCTTTCCAGAGAAAAATTCCCATGTACTGTCTTTCTGATCACGTCTTCTCTAGAGTTTCATTTTTTCATTTTATGATCTCATGTCCTTAACTGTGCTCAAGATACCAATATCTGCCATTAATATTCAGAGATTTTAATATGAACTCAATCATTTCACATCAAATACTCAAGGTATGCTATCTACATAAACTGTATAACTCTTACTACACATTAGAAATTCTCTCGTTTGTGTCTATTTCTATTTATCCTAAGAAATTTTAGTAGAAACATCTTACACTTACTTTATACTTTACTCTCAGTTTATACTTACTGTAAACGAAACATAACCGAGAACCATAGGTCTAATGAGCTAAAACCTCTGAACAGTAACATTTGGGCTGACAGTACAATGTCTAGCTCAACAAGATTCAGTTCCAAGTGCTCAGTTTTAGCACACATGAAATGAATTTGACTGGATCAGGGCACCTCTTCCCACTGCAAGGCATAAGTATGAAGGAAACTAAATTCCAGAAAGCTTTGAAATACATGGATGCCCAAAATCATTTGTTCAGCTAAAGCAAAAATTAGGGCACTTGTCATATTTGTCCCAGAATACTGTGCACATATAATCTGTTTCTATGAGACTGAGTTTAAAGAGGGCGTGAAATTTCCAATTCATGTTTTCATGTTGCCATGTGCAGACAAGGTCTGTGAAATCCCATTCCGTGTCTAGATGCAATGAAATACTCATGTACATACTCATGTTTCCAGTGTTCTTTGTATTTAGACCAAAATTGCTCTGCATATCCTAAATTTAGCTTGTGTTTAATCATTATGGTTGACTCCCAATTGCCATAAATCTCATTTATAATGTGCCTCATTCATAATCTTGAAATTGAAATATAATCCATAATGAATTATTGAGCATTTTATTCAGGCACACGAACGTGAACAGATTTGGACCAGCCATAGCTTGAGTGTCCTATTAAATCATATTTAAAATAACAAATTAACGGAGGTATTTTTAAGGGGGTACTGCGATGGGTTGCCATAGATATGTTGTGACACTTTTTTAAACTCTAGACATGTGATATGATTCTCCCCAACTGCTTTCTTGTCTAGAGAAATGTTAAGCTGTTTAATAATGCCCAGCTGGAGGTGTCTAGAGCAACCTGTATTGCAGCTTGACCAGCTGTGCTGTTGCAGGATCTGCAGGAATTTTTAGGGCAGTTTAATACCTGGAAAACATTTTGTTTGCCCCTGCACACTATCATTGGTATTTTCTCTTTTATTTGCTATGTCCACAGACTTTCAAAGATCATGACAGCCACCAGTGAACGGCTGTTGTCATGGTGTCATCAGCCAATCAGCGCTGTCATGATGTCATGATGTCATACTCCTGTGGCTCCAGAGTCATTAGTCATATGACATTTATGGCTGAATAAGAACCGCCCACGACCAAATATGGCAGAGTTTTAAAGCAATGCTAACGAATAGCTTTCTAATGGTATTGATAATCTTAAAGAATAAAATTAAAGATCTTGCTTTTTATTGTATCATTCACTTCATCTTGTTTAGAAAGGCTGTACATAAAACACAAATACATAACTGCACACAGAATCTAATTATCTAATAAAAACTCGGTACTCAGCATCCTAAAGCTTTTCAGTCACAAAAATAGTTGGTTTATGCAAGTACAGAGAAACAAAATATGGCACATTAATCACCTTAATTTTTAGCTTTGGTCTGAAGAGTTTTTACGCTATCAGTAATCTCGCTATAAAGCAATGTGCAAATTTCTGTAAGAGGGATAATTTAGTTTAATCACTGACTTTCCCTGTTCACCCACGCTGGATTTTTGTGTTTTGTGTGTATTTACGGATTCCAAATAATCTTCTTATCAAGATCACAATTAGCTTTAAATATATTACGTGGGTGTAAACACAAGCTTTAAGTAATCTGATGGTTAAGAACAGACCTTAGTGTTTTCTAGGAACCGTAAAGTTAAAAGGGAGCCAGAATGCAAGGATCACAAATCAAACTTGTTTGTGGTCGTAATCAATCATCGAATGAAACAAGGAAATGAGTGATGCCTGAAACTTATCCAGCTTTATACAGCGCCAAAGAAGTTGTGCACGCAGTGCTGCGATTTCTTCCTACAAATCACAGCTCAATTTGCCACAAATGACCAAACATGAAAGATTGTCACACTAACATTGTAGAGAAAAAGTCAAAGTGGTACACAAATCACAGCATTTGACTTCTATGAGTACCTCCCATCAGATTTGGTTCACTGTAAATTGATGTCAGCTGCGATTGCACTTATCTTATCTTGTCTAATAACATTATGTCCACTTGAGCTGCACGCAAATCCAAACACTAACCTAACTAAAAATGTGATCTTGTTATGCAAGAGTAACCAGCACTGGTTAATTCACTGTGTGCGTGTTTTAATTATGTCGCATGGATTACCGATAAGGTAAAAGGAGTCTCCGTTTCATTCAAAAGGGCAGAGAAACATTAAAAATCAATCTCTTTCCATTACCACTGATACCTGTATTGACTGGCTCACAGCATTACAGCGATTTCACATATGAGAAAAGACAGCAATCTGACAGACCCTGCGAAGACAAAAGAATGACCTTTCAGGTTTAGCAGTGTGAGGAAGGGTAAAGCGTCGCTGTGGGATGGTTCAGGGCCTCTCCGCTCCAAAGGCAATTTTCAAACAGACCGGGACGCGCACGCAGACACCTCTCTCCAGTGAAGCGTTTACGGACTGCCGCCCTAGCTCTGCCGTCCTTCGCTGAAATTTAATTTGATTTTCTTTTGTGCCGTTTCGTGCTGTTAAAAAGTATCGGAGGAAAAAGTACTTAATGATCGGCGCTGTTTCACACCAAACTGCATAACCAACCTAAATGATTTCAAATGTCACGAAAGAACACGTCCATGTGTTTAGCATTTGGAAGATGCTAAACCGAAACACTTTTTCCCCACACTTGTTGACATCAACCAGTGCTATAGACAAATGACATATTGTAACTATCAAGATGTTTTCATTTCCCTTACCTTGTCTTGATTTGATAACCTTTTCTATCAATTTTAATGCAGCTAGCAACATTAAAATCATGGGTTTGATTCCCAAGGAATATATGAACTGATAAAATGTATAACTTCACAGTAATGCAAACTGCTTTAAATAAAAGTGTCTGCCAAATGCATAAAATGTAAATATAAATAACCTGGGCCAGTTCACTTTGAAATGTGGGACACTGATTTAAGGAGGCCTGGATCGCCCTAATTTATGCAGGACAAGCATCCTTGAGCAACTGTGTGTGAGAGAGAGAAAGAGAGAGAGTGAATGACTGAGAGAGGAAATGAAAGATGATAAGAGATATGAAATGATGATGAGAGATATGAAATGACAGATTTGTTTTATAGGTATGTTGATACCAGGCTCACTGTAGCACAATATGTATGCTGACTACGCTGTTGTAATGCCTGAACATTACAATGATATGAAAATCTGAAAAATAAGGTACAGTTGATCATAAACATTAATCTAAAGTATCGCATACATATGTATAAACGAAATAGCCATAGAAATGTATTTCCTGCCTCTGAAACACATACTGAGATGATCTCAAAAAAGCCAAAACATGCTGTCATGCTGTTGAAGTTTTAATAAAGTTGGACATTTAAAAAAATCTGAAAAGTAGTTTTGCATACGTTCCTGTAGCTCAACTGGTGGGGCACTGCGTTAGCAGCACAAAGGTTGTGGGTTTGATTTCCAGAACGCATGCTGATAAATGATATATGTTGAATTTACTGTAAGTTGCTTTGGATAAAAGCATCTGCCAAAGGCATACATGTAAATGCATATTAATATTTTATTAGAAGAATCAGTCACAAAGAAAGTTAGAGCATCATT
>JAZGTJ010010291.1:0-18277 GCA_036877575.1 Botia almorhae | reverse complement strand
GAGACATTTAACTGTGTGGAAACTCGGGACAGTCGGAACAAAAGTGAAGTGAAACATAAATCACTTTAAGTGTCGCGTTCACACTGCAGTTCACAGCCCTGCAAACGATCTAAGACAAACCACAGTTTATAAAACACACCAAAGTTGCATTTAGAGTGAGGTCCAAGGGGTGATTTCTTTTCTGTGACATCAGAATTTCATCTAAAATTACATTTAAAATTCTCTGTGGCATTTGAGGTCTATAATTGTTTGAAAACGGATCGCGCAGAACTTATTCAATTGCATGCAATTTCGTTTCAACTGCGTCAATGGCACTCATATTCAGAAATGCAACCCCAGAATTTTCCCTCATTTTTCTTTAACGAGGGTATTTTATACACAGAATAAGGTAGCCTTTAATTAGGTGAAATATAGGGTTTAGATGTTACCGTGTGTGCTATCAGCCATACTATCTCAGCCCTTTAGTTTAAAATTTATGTAGACCTAAAGTCAATGCAGCTAACATCAGTAAATAATCAGAACAATGCAAATAAGTCATCACTCACACATGCCCCGACTCAGTGTTTATCTCTGCTTAGTTCATATTAAATGGGCCCTCTGGAAAATAGCCAGTTATCTGCAATATAATGAAGGTCCCCCACTCCCTTTCCACCGCTTTCATCTGTCAGATCTGACACATCAACTGCTTATTTAAAATAGATGTCTCAAAGCGCCAAGAGTCTTACCACATGACCCTCAATAGCAAACCATAGAGAGACAGACAGCATGGGATGCACGTCTGAGAGCCAGATGCAAACGCATGCTTCAAAGCGCTTGACCTGCAATGAGCAAGGTCAAAGTATTTTGCAGTTAATTAGCTGTGCTTGCTAAAACTATCATCACAATTGCTCATGCTTGAGGTTATGGATTTAAACAAACCCCTAAGTATTAAAATTAGACATGTAACTTGTTGCACACCATTTGCGCTACAGACATGAATGATGCATCAAATTGTGTTGCATTTATACGTGGTTTAGCAGCGTATAAACATTCTAGCAGCTGCATTGCAATGAGATTAAAACAATTCAGGACACCTTCGCCACACCTTGGCAACCACCCACAAGAAGCTAGCACTTTTTTGGATAAGTTATAAGATAAGCTCTATGTAAGTTTTAAGGAGTTTTAAGTTAAGCTCCACACAATTTCTTCAGATAACGTAAAAATCTAGTTTTAAACTTAACGTTGTGGAGTGTAATAATCTCTGATGGAGATGTAATAATCTCCATCAGAATGGCCGAGTCATTAGCCATTTTTAAGAAACAACTAAAAACTTCCGCGACTAATTTACTAACTCACCCCCACTTCTACGTGGAAAAAAAAAACAAAAAAAAAACATTTAAACAAAACTTTCTTATACTGTGTTGAAAAACCTGAGCCATGTGTATAGCACTTATTCAATGTTGTCTCTTATTGTAATCGAAGTTGCTTCCTTTCCTCATTTGTAAGTCGCTTTGGATAAAAGCGTCAGCTAAATGACTAAATGTAAATAATGTAATGTATAATGTGTATGATACATTTTTAGCTGTTGGGCTATAACACTCATTGTTACAAACAATATAGTAGAAGAGACAAAGGAAATGGATAGTATAAATAGGGTAAAATGAATCCAGTAGTAATTTTTATACAACCAATGCCGGGTTTATGGGTGCTGCTGCGCTGATATTCTGGTCAGGAGGTATTTGTGCTGGAAGAGCCACATGTGCAGGGTCACCGTCAGACCGTCTCTCTCACAGAATGCGGTAACCGCAAGCCCCCGGAGCGCAACACCCAGGAGAAACAGTCACCACAAACACACACTGCAACACGTACGTTTATCTAGAGCCCATTTTCATGTTCCGCTGTCTTGTTGGAAGGATTATGTTCTGCTTTTTAACATTTCCTTGGCTCATGGTTCTGTTACTTTGTAGATGTTTGTTGATGGTTGAATGATGTGAATTTGAAATGTTTTCCTGTCAGCTGTTGTTTCTTCTTACTATCATTCTGTCTCTTTCCCGCTTTCTCTCTCCCCAGATTTTACTGGAAGAAAGGGCAGAGAAATGAAGTTGGTTTGATGTAAGAACAGGACAGGAAGTTGTGGAACCTGAGCCAGTTCAGGCTGCTCAAGGCCGGATCCTGGTGTTCTGTGGGTCTGTGTGTGTGGTCTAGGTATTTACTACATTATGGGACCAAATGTATTTTCAAGTATAGTAATACCAGCAAATTTTGACCTTTTAGGGAAATTTTAGGTCCCCATAAGGAAACTCATAAAACATGCAGAATAATCTTTTTTTGAAATTCTAAAAAACATGAAGTTTTCTGTAGGGTTAGTGTAGGGGGAAAGATCATATAGTTTGTGCAGTATAAAAACCATAAATTCTATGAAATGTCCCTATGTGTGTGTGTGTGTGTGTGTGTGTGGAAGGGAGTCAGGATCCTCATGCTGGTTAATTCTCCACACAGATTCCACAAACAGCTGGCACTACTCTTATATGTCAGCAGCATTTATTGGAGAATGTATCTACTTATTAGTGTCAAACAGGAGCAATTCTATGCTGTTTGTTTCACCTCTCTGGGCTCATTGTTTCTCTCCTACAAGCCCGTTAGATGAGAAAAATAAAGGAACATTTGGTTGAACTAAAATCATGCAGCAACCACATTATGTAGAGAGTGATTTATTCTGAGGTCTCAACTGTCTGTGTTCTGTCTGTGGCGTACAGAAGGTGAAGGAGATTAAATCTTTCCATGTTGGATCTGCTCTGTAATAAACGTGCTGTGATGTCAGTGATGACTGCCAGATTTACAGTATTGTAAGGAGTAATATTTGCCCCTGCAAAACTCAATAGCATGATGCTAGGATGTTGTAGGTGCTTGACGGGGCTAAAGTCAATATCATCTGTAAAAGAAATAAAATCCATAATTTTTTATTTAACAATCTTGTTCTGTTTCAATTTTTAAATGTACATTTTAGTATTGCTGCATAAATGGTACCATTTTGGTAAATGGAACTATAAAAACAGACTGGCAAATAGAGACACACCATTCTGGTGTGGTTGGAATATACAGTTCTGTGACACTCGTTTTCTTGTAATTTCATAAAAGGCAAAATTAGTGTGTGGTTTTAGCTAACAGTCCTGGTGGCTTTGTTCTTTCCATGTGTGAAAATAAAAGCAGCCAATGAGGCTTTGATTATGTCGTCTGTAGAAATGCATGGCTGTTTTTATTACAGCTCTTTAACAAGATACCAGCGTGTGAGGGTACAATTCAACTGTCATCTCTGGTAAGCACATGTAAAGAAAAAATTAGTTCCCTCATAGTTCTTGTGTTCAATTAAGAAAATTCCGGAATAAGAGGAGAGCGTTGTGTTTACAATTCTCGCTTTCCCTTCCGATTCCATGTTTGTTTTGTTAGCCAGCATGAAAATGAGGTTTGCTTTCTCGGAAGCGCTCACACCTCAAATCCACAATCTGGTTCCGTTATGAAATAGCCTTAGAGGATAAGTCACTCACTCTGAATGACTTCTGGATGACCATTCACTGTCTGTGTTATGATGTTTAAACGTCCGTCTTATTCAATACATGTTGTGTACAAGTTCAATTCCAATGTGCATACTAATGTGTTAAATGTAATAGGAGTTTGTGATTCCTATTTAAAGGAATACTTGTTTTAATATGTTATTTGTGATATGTTTTTGTGTTTTCCTCAAACAAAGCTATGGTTACTATGGCTATAGATAATGTTTGAATATAATGAGTCAGATGGACCACTTTTATGACTTTTATAAAAGTGTTTTTTTCCTTTTTGTAGCCTGAAAGCCTCTGGTCTAAATTCATTGTACAGCGGCTCAGACACTCTGCTAAACTTCTCTTTTGGTGTTCCATGATGATGCAGGTTTTAAAAGACATGAAGGTAAAGAAACTAAAATTTTAATAAAACTTGTTTCACTTTGGAAAAATGCATTGAAATGCTCGCCTGCTCACCATGTTTACAAAATATGCAATGGTTTCTAACCACTACGTGCCAGATGTTCAACTCAAGTCTTTTAGTCAGACATTAAGATAAGCAGGTAAGCCGTCTAGGTTGTGCTTATCAGAGCTCTAGATCAGTCTGTAAACTCTCAACAGTGAGATTAGTCTCCAAGTTTGCCAATTACTTTATCATCAACCTCACTAGTACGTCGGGCAGCACTTAGCATGGGGTCATTTCCTCAAAAGTGGTAGGCGACACGGCACTGTAGTCGGCTTGTCTGTCCGCGGCCCCTGAATAATCCCTGGGGGCTGTTCTTTGCCTGGATGAACAGCACCAACCCTGGCCTTCATATCCAGACACACCCCTCCGATTCCTGGAGTGAAGGGGTTGGTGACAGGAGTCCATTGTAATGGATCAACCGGATCCAACATCATTTGACTGCTGACCGCTGACGTTGCCATAGCTCATGTCCGTCTAGTTATTGGACAGAACTTTCACTGCATGGGTGTTGAGAAAGGGGCCTCAGACAACCGGCTGTTCGACAGTGAGTTTGTGGTTTTAAGGGAGTCCAATAAATTTAAGTGGATACTCATGGTGCCTCATAGTCTATGTCACAGGGACAGCAGGGTCTAGACTTAAACATTAATAGATACAAGGAGTCTACACAACCGGATGCAGGGTACGCTTTTGGGTCAGGCAACCAAAGGTTTCGCTTGATTTTGATGAACATTTAAATGAAGCATATAAAGGAAATTAAAGGGTTAGATCACCCACAAAATGAAAACCCCAAATTTTGTCATCATTTATTCACCCTCATGTCATTTCAAATTTGTATGACTTGCTTTCCTCTGTGAAACACAAAATGAGAAATTTGGAAGAATGGTGATGCCAAATTTGTAACGATTACCGTGAATGGTGACTGGGGTTGTCAGTCAATACCCATAACCATAACTTCCCTAAAATCAACAGGAAATGATAGGTGGTTAACAATGGTGTAGATGCCTAAACCTGGTTGTAAGCATAAGCTTCACATGAACTGTGAACCTATGCCCAAATCTTATTGGTTGATTGGAATTTTGTCCCAGGGTAAAAAATGATGTTACATTTATGCACTTGGCAAACGCTTTTATCCAAAGCAACTTACATTGTATTATACTATACATTGTTTCTAAGTATGGGCAATCCCTCCGATCAAACCCATAACTTTGGCATTGTTAACATCATGCTCTAACCACTGAGCTACAGGAAAGCCCAAGGCCGTGTTGACCCAGGAACATCTTAATACAACTTAATGAAAATGAGTAATAATGAAACAACTACCAAGTGTAAAAGAGCTCACGTGTCTTCTGTAAAATCACTGTCAGTGTGAACAGTTTTACATACTATTTTTTAATATGACAGCAGGCAGTAGGCAGTACTCTACAGTATGCAGTAAGCAGTACACTAGCATTCCAATCTCAATATAGCCATAATGTAAACTTAAGTGACTAGCCTGACTGTAAAATCTAAACTAACACCTCTGTTTCACTTCTGTGTGTGCGTAAGTGTGTTAAGGGGAACAAAAAGCACATTGAATGTAAAGAGTGTAGCAGAGCAGAACAAGGTGCTGTGCAGGATACACTCCTGCCGTCTGCACTGCTGAGGCACGGACAGGAAGTGGGAATTCAATCAGCCACCTTCAGGGGCCATTTGAGCTGAAAGGGCCCCCATCTGCCCCTTAGTCACTGCTGGAAGTTTCTGACACTGACTCACTCATTGGACTGGTAATGCTCATTCAGCGTCTCTCCCTTTGTAATGCTCCTGTCAGAGCTTAGGTCACATATGTACTGAGCATTTTAAAAGTAAGTAGCCATTATGTGGACATTTCCGTCCAAATATACCTACAGTGCATTTACAAGGACAATCCCCTTGGATTGGTGGTAATGCTGCGTTCCAAGGTTGCTTTCCTGCATTCATTGTTTCTATTCCAATTCGGATATTAGAAATTCCCACTGTTTCCAAATCCGAGCATAAAGGCATTCAATTGCCATCATATATGACATCAAGAAAAAAGTGTCAACGCTCGCATATGCTTTGCAGGTGTTACAGTATAAACAATGCTATACTGTGCTAGCAGTTGTTTTGTAGGATAAAATATTGAAGACAGAGAAGACTGAAGATACGGGTGTTTAACTAGTGTTGTAGCACAGTGGATTATGACAGCCATTCATTAAATACAGTGTGACTCCAAAAACTATTTGCGGAGTTAAGTTTCAATTACAATAAAAAATGTCTGAATGTCATTTAATTACCTAACCCTAAGTATTTGAACACATTTCCGTATTAACATCTATAGTCAATCTGCTAAGCATCAACTTTTGACCAGTTGGTTCAAGTCACTGAAAAATTGATTGAAAAAAATAGTTATCTGAGAAAAGATTTAATTTCATTTGTTTGCAGATGCTAACTGGTTTGATATTTTTGACATTTTTACCTTTTTAAGTGTGACTTAAGTGTTCAAACACACAGTTTTGGGCCCACAGTGTATTTGGAAGATTACAATTTGAAATCAAGCATGTACAGAATTACATTAGATTTGTAGTTTGTCCATCAATGTAAAAATGAACGATTTTAGAAATGTATTTGACAACTGCTCCCCTGTTTCTCATTCCAGGCACCTTTTCTGTTTATTTGCTGTCATCACACAGGGGCATTAGCACATCATCCAGCCAATGAGCAGGAAGCTGAGATTTGCCATGTATAACACTGCAGCTGACTTAAACAGCAACGTCCCCACTGTGCATCTGACCAGAGAAACATGCCGTTCTAGAACATTCCAGACAAAACTGGCCTTTGGTGCCATTTGTCCATTTAAAGCTATTTCACAGATAATTAATAGACATAATTAGAGATAATAAGTGTAAATAGCAGGGGAATTGAAGGGCGTATGTGCGTTGTACCCTGACTTGCATGTCTATATCTGCGTCACAGTGCATTGCAAATGCCTGGAATCGCTTACGACCATGCGTATGTAAAACAACACAAGTGAACCCGTGGCTCACGGAAACGGCATGGTTTTCTGCTCAGCTGAAATCACAGAGCGCTACATCTGGCCATCATAGACCAAACTGCACAGCAAGCTATTTTTAGGCCGGTGTGGGGCGGAAGGCTCAACCGGACATGAATTTCTAGAGGAACTTTTACATTGAATTCAGATCATCACAGAGATATCCGTCTTTACTGTGTTTATTTGAAACACTCAACTGACCCAAAATAAAAAACGTTTCCCTTTTGTTCACTCACCCTCATGTTTCAAACATGTATGACTTCCTTTATTAAATTCCTAAAGGTGAATATATGAAGAACATACTGGCCATTCTAGTTACTGGCCATTCTAGTTTGTCTGTAAACCAGACAATGGCTTGAATAGCATACAATAATCTTGACATGCACCATATTCATGAGAGTATGTTCATGTCAAATTCTTGAATTAATAAATGAATTATCCACTCAATCTTTTCAGTGAATCATTGATACATGATTCATTCATGAATCAGACTGATCTGGTTTTTTAGTTAGGCTCACTGACTCAATGGAGTGAAAGTGTAACAGTAAATATTAATATCTTTTACCTTTTACATTCTGTACAGGTTTGGAATGACATGAGGGTGAGTAAATTATTCAACAGATATTTTAAAGCTAATGCTGTCTGTCTTAGTCTCGTCACACAGATGAATACGGTCCTCTATGGTAAATTTGTCTTCCACAACGCACATATTTTCCATACAGGCCATGGTACTGCCAGTGGGGTCATGATGAAGAGGGTCTGAATCCGGCTGCAAACACCTACCAGGAGACCTCTGAGTCGGCCTGCAGCTGTGGCCCTGTCAGATCTGTCGACAGCACATTACATACACACTCACCTTCTGTCAGTCTGGGGCCTGAACTGTGTGCACAGCACCGACCCGTAATAATGAAAAAGACAAGACTGCAAAAACTGTTGGATGAGTGTAGTGTTTATATACTTATATACTTTGTACATCTCTTAACTGAAATATTACAGTATTACCTTACCTTATTTTACATAAGAGCAATTGGGACTAAAACAATAATACAAGGGAGCAGTTTTAGCCTCAAAGTTGTGTCTCTAACAACACATAAAAAATCCCTGCACTGCTGTCTCTGTACTGTCCAGTATCACTGTAATCTTTAACGTGTTTAAATGGAGCTGTACATACACATATACTGTACACGCTACATCATGCCAATACAATTGGTATAAATGCCAATACGTTAATATAAATTTCTACTTTCCATTCCTTTATCTCTGTAAATATTTCATATTTATTGTCTTTTTCCTCCATAGAACACAAAAAGCGATTTTTAAAAAAAATGTTCAGGCCAGCCATGTTCATATAATAAAAGAGAATAGCACAAAATGACAAAACTCACCCCTTTGCCTTATACTTCTCATTCTCTGTGGTTGCAATAAGTAACTATTGGCTCTGTAGCGCCATCTCAGTTTGAAACATAAAATTACAATGTTATTTGCAGTTATTTCATAATGCCCCCACAGACAAAATATAATAGCCGGGTCTTCTTTCTGTTTACGGATGTGATGTAACCATGCAGACGAAATGAAATGAAAATCAAAATGAAATCAAACTAATATTTTAAGCTAAATTGGACCCAACAAGCTCAAATTAAGAATCCTTATAATAAACAAACATTTGTGACTTGGGGAAGGTACGTTTTGATTACTGATCAGTTATGTGCTTGCTAAATAACTTATTTTTGTTAGTGTTTAACCAAAAAACCTTACAGATTGCAGCTTAAAATTCTGTCTAGTGTTAGTGTCTCAAATCATCTGGGATGGGTGTCACTCTCTTGGATCTGCCACTTTTTACCTGTCCTTCATAATGCCCAAAAAGAATCAGATCCGCTCCTAATGAGACGGTACATCATTCCAGCTGCAGGGCACCAATATGTCTCATTAACCGTGCTTAGCTTGTCACGGTACACTAAGCTGCTTAGCACATATACCTGTAATTCTGCTCTTAGCTCAGGGTGTCTCTGTGACTCTACACCAGAGGCGGCAGGAGAAATATTGTGGGAGCTGAAGGCAGCCAGAGCACAGTCATAAACTGTGCGACAATATAGCCAGTGCCTAATTGTTCAGTTTAACGCCTTGCGGTTACTGAGGCCTGTAAAGTTAGGCGTTTCCCCCCCTCTATCTCGGACCACACAGAGCGCGCTCAGTAGATCAGCAAAAGCGCCTTCACTGTTCCTCATTTCGCTGGCGGGGGGAGGAGACGGAGGCTCCAGGAGGCCCCAGTGCATTTAGGAAGGGCAATAAACACTAGCAACTAAGGGCATTAATTGACCATTCATGTGGATAGGTCGTGAATCATTGTTTTGTTGTTGGAGAACATTAGCACCTTGTTCTGACGTTAGGCTGCATTTGGAATCATCATCCAACACTCTGCACCTGTACTAGATATTTGCACATACTTGTGTCGTGTGTTCTGCTACTTGCGGAGTACAAAAGATTGTTCATTGTGTGTTCCTGTTCCTGTAGCATAGCATTGCATTAGTGACACCAAAGTCATTGTTCAATTCCCTGTCTGTCTATAGATATATAGATATATATATATATATTACATTACATGTATATTTGACACACACACATGCAATATCACTAATACAAAATGAATGATACATGGTGTTGATATGCTATGCTAGAGCAACAAGAACAATTATATGACATTTACGTATATGGCAGATGCTTTTATTTAAAGCAACTTACAGTTCATTCAAGTTATACATTTTGTCAGTACACATGCTCCTTGGGAATCAAACCCAAGACCTTTGCATTGCTAGTGCAATGCTCTACCAACTGAACTGCAGGAACACTATGATGTGATGCGATATAATAACCCGGTATAGGTTATCTACTGGCATTTTATGCTTTACAGATAACATGTTTTGATATTTATTGTGACGAAATACAGATTTTCTGTTAATGTATTACCTGCTAATATTAAATCACAAAAACTCAAAAAACTCAAAAAAACTTAAAACTCAAGCTAATGTTAAATCTTAAGAATCATTCGTAAAAAAACTCATATTGATCAACCAATATTATTATATGTTGTTGGAGGGTCTATTGTGGTTAAAGCCCTGGCTCAAAGTAACCAAATAAGAAGTGTTTAGTTACTTGAAATGCTAAAAGTGAGTTTACTTTAAAAAATTTTACTTTGCAATTTCTCAACTTTCATTCAAAGTCAAACATCTGAAGGGGTCTAAGTGCTGTTTGCTCAGCTCAAATGTCAACCTTGTTTGTTCTTCCCTGAACAACTGAGAACATACCAAACACAATGCTGGAGACATCACCAGTGGACCCACAGTCTTACACATTTCTATATTCCGTGTCTTTTATTTGAAAAGAAAGGAGGCCTATTGGAGAAAGTAATATTATGATTTCGAGAGGTATTGCTTAGAGTTGAGGTTTATCGAAGAGTTTTTGAAATGTAATTTTAGGTTGGTAAACTGTAAACACAGGCTGCCATTGAAATGAATGCGTCTTATCCAGAAGCCTGTGGTAATTTGGGGTGTGTATTGTACTGAAGTCCTCAGCCCTGGCTTGAGGAGCTCTCATTAATGCAAGAGGCGCTGTGCTTCCTTTGTTGTGCTAATCAGGCACAGATGTGGACACCCAAAACTGCGGGAAATCTTCAGGGAGAGAGAACTGCCTGTCAAGCTTTAACACGCATATACAGAATGTTGTTTGTTTTCCTTTAATGCTTGTTTATGTGTGTTATGAACATTTAAATAAATACAAAAAGGCTAAATTGAAAACACATCTGTCTTTTTCTAGGTAATAAATGCATACAAATTATGCTTATTTACAGGCAACTAACCCTAAACCAAACCCTAATCCTACAGTACAAGTTAATCGATTAATTAATTAATATTAAAATAATATTACTCTGTATTTAAATATGTGTGTGTATATTTGGCATCTACCAAATGCATATATATATATATATATATATAGTTCATTTTATTCATTTTACATGTGCCCCCTGGGAATCAAACCCACAACCTTTCACTGCTAACACAATGCTCTATCAACTAACAAGAGCACTGCTGTATATAAACAGGCATATTTCCAAGCTATCCAAATATTAAACATATTCGATTAGGACCCTAATAGCTTTGATTGTCCAGTCTCACGCTGCCGCTGTCGAGCACGATCCTGATGTTGCACTCCAGGTGGCACCTGGTCTCTCCTGTCTCTATTTAGAGCGGAACTCCTTTTGTTTCTCTAACCGTGACTGAAATGTCAAAATCCTAACATACCAAAACCTTCAACCCCCACCTCCCTCCCCTAGCCCCTTTATATCTGTTTTTTGTGAAAGCAATTCATCTCTCTCTTCTGGAGATGAGTTCAAGAGCAGCACGCCACTGAATGTTATGGTCATGAGAGCAAGATATAAAATCTCCAGAAGGTTTTAACGGCTCCTGGTGAAGAAGGTCTTCTGCATCCACACGTAGCTTCCTGGGGCCAGGTGTAGATCATGGGTGGGAGGGCTTTTATAAGGCAAATTATTGTTGCTGTGATCCATACACACACAGAACAGGCACACCTGTTGCCTGCTGCTCAAAACACAAGAGGCTGTTCATTGAGAGGAACTGCTTAAACGGTTCCTGCACTCATCAATCAAGGACACCAGTCAAATCATAACCACTAGTATGATACATAACTAGTATGAAACAACTAGTGAACGTCATGATTGTATTAAAACAGTAGACCATCAGCAGTTATTTTTGGCTAATGTCTAGAGCTTTTGAAATGTGTAATTTAAATATTTGACAATGCTTTCAAAATTCGATTCTATTCAATTCTAATTAAGTAAGCCTTGAAATTGGGGTGAAATAAAGACCGCCTGTCTGTATATTATTTATTTTATAGCACAGCTATATACAAAAAACATAAAACATTTGTGTTAAAATTGTTTTATGTAATTTAGGAGAGACCATTGAAAAATGGCCAATTAAACAGTTTAGCGGTCATACAAAATATTCAGCTGCAGAATGCCACACTGACCAATCAGACTCCAGGATTCAGGAATGAAATGTATTAAAGATACTTGATAGTGAAAAACTGTCATTCATTTAAATTCTTTTAGGTATTAGAACCACTAAAGGCTCTTGTTCTCTCCAGCCTGGACTACTGCAATGCTCTTCTCGCATAACTTCCGGCTAGTACTATCAAACCTCTGCAGTTGATTCAGAACGCAGCAGCTAGAGTGGTCTTTAACGAGCCTTAAAGAGCACTGGCTGCCAGTAGCTGCTTGCATCAAATTTAAGGCTCTGATGTTTGCATTCAAAGTGACTACTGGATTTGCACTTTCTTGCCTGCTCTCACACCTTTGCATTTATGTGGCCTCCAGAAACTTGCGTTCAGCTAATGAACATCGTCTTGTGGTACCATCCCAAAGAGAGAAGAAATCACTTTCACTTACTTTCACTTAGAAATCTTACTTTCACTCTGCCCAGTTGGTGGAATGAACTACACAACTCTATCAGAATGGCTAGTTGTTTTCACTAGCTGTTTTCAAGAACTACCAAAAACTCAACTATTTCGCCTTCACTTCCTTAACTAACTAACTTACTAACTAACTAACTAACACATCGCTACTACTTCTACTTCTTTTATTTAAAAAAAACTAATTTGCTTCTTACACTGTGTTGGAATACCTGAGACCTGTTTATAGCACTTATTCTTTGTTGCTCTTATAGTTGTTGAAATTGCTTCCTTGTTCTCATTTGTTAATTGTTTGGATTCAAGCATCTGCTAAATGACTAAATGTAAATGTAAAACTACTATTGACTGGGACTTGGGTCATGCTGCTCAGAGTAACAAAATCTTCATTCAAAGGGAAAAACTAAAGAACTAAAGTCTAATCTCAGCACATCCAATTGTTTACACCTGAGCCACCCTTGAAAGAAACTCTTCACTTTATCCTGCAACAATGTGTCACATGAGAGAAAGGCTGAGAGCTAAGAGGTAGGCTCAGTGCTGGCCCAGAATCCTCAGAAACTATGAGAAGCTCTTAATCAGCTTCTGCCTTCTCCAGCAGTCTGATCTAATAAGCTGCTGAAAATGTTGAGCCAATCCCCCTGGTTTACCTCTGAAGATAGTCCACAGCATGGAGTCATGGAGAAGAACTCTGGATACTCCTTCATTTAAACCGGGGATGTCGACCCTTTGAACCCCACAGCGCCAGTCTCCAAAGGGGGTGATGTGCCCAACAAAGGATGGTGTGACAATGTCAAACAGAGGCTTCATGTCTTCATAAGACACCTTCTTAATGAAAAGAAATCTCAGGAATCTGTCATAAGAAGTTGGAATAAATAGATTCACATCAAAGAGTGAATATTCATTAACTTGTGTTTTTTACCTGGCTTGAACTTTACTTGTGAGATAAACTGAGGCTTTAACTTTAATTAAGTCTTTGATTCCAGCTCAGAAAACACATAAAATCACAAACTTACTTATAAAACACAGCAAACATGCCTTCCACTACAGATATCCCAAAAAGGGCAGTTTCTCTGTGTTTCAAAAGATCTGAGAAGATCTGGTTACATATAATTCCATCCATGTTATTTCTTCTTGCGCATGTCTTGATCCCTTGAGCACAAACTTTATGAACATAAACATTGTGTGCTCAGGGTGCTCTAATTCTGTTTTTCACTTGTAATCAATACTCCACAAAATAGGGTTTTGTTTCCATGGTGATAACATCTATAGAAATTGGACGTAATCCTCAAAAGAAACGCTCTCTGATGAAAATCTTTTCAGGGTGAATCAAAATACACAAGAGACTTTCGGAGTCTATCGCAGCTCAGCTTGTATTTATGGAATGTAATCTCTTGATTATTTCATATGTGCAAAGCTTATCAAACCGCTATCCTGCTTTGGTAATGCTTGGAAAAGGCATTTGGCTAAATAAATGAAACATGCACAAAAACGTGTGCCTACATATTGAAATACTCTTTGTTCTTCTAGAAATACATTTGTGATAAAGACACGATATGCTATATAAAAATGTGCTCGCCTGTGCTGGTTGTGGCTGTATAGATAGATAGATTCAATCTGTATAGACAGACCTGACTAGTGTCTGGAGTGAGAGTGTGAACAGCCTCGTGATGAGAGCTGTTACACTCACACAATGGATTGTTGTTTTAATGAGACAATGATGCATTCACCTAATTTACTCTTGTGGAATTGGAGTTTAAAGTAATCATTAACTCACCTAGACCCTACCTCAGATCCACACAAGCAAACCAGGTTTAGGCTGTTTCCTAAAGACTCCTTCCTGGTGATTGGTGGAGGAGGAAATACTCATAAATAATCATTATATGTTTTTTTCTTTTAAATTTCCTTTTTCGATGGTGAATTCCATCAACGTTGTTACATTTGAAATATCTTTTATTTAACCACTTAAGATATACATTGTATGTATGAGTATGTGCATTCTCTGAGAATTAAACCCATGACCTTGGCATTTCTTTAACAGCTGAGCTACAAGAAAGCCCTTACAGAAAACTAAATATAGAGATCCTAAGTATTCTCATCATTGGGCTATTAGAGCCTATTAGATTTATCCCATTGCCTTTAGTGGCACAAATGAGCAGAGAACTAAAAAAGAATAAAAAGACTTGCATTTCCAGATGAACAAAACAAAAAAGATACACACCTCAGGCTAAAATTATCAACAAAGTTTAAATCTGTATATGAGGCTGAATTGATGTAGAAAATGAATGTAGAAATTAATTACATTAACTGACTAAATGTAGAAAATCATGGAGAAGAAACAAAAGCAGATGCATTTGGGAAAAAATCTCAGCTTGCAGGCTTTGTAATTGCAGCAATGATCGCAGGTGACCTTTACCAGCTGACACCCTCACACTCCTCAATTAACACGTGTCTCTGCTTTTAGAAATCATTCACACATTCAATCAGATTAATCAAAAGTGATGAGTTCTGGGAAGGTTCATTTAGAGTGCACTCATCTCTAATGCCCAGAAGAAGAAAAAGATCACCAGAGAAGAGCCGAGGGAAGAACCTAGTGAAAACAGTGGCTGCAGGGATATCCATCTCTATAAAAACAGCTGGGTGTGGGAGCCTCTTAGAATATGTTTTGGCAGCAAAAATCAACTAGCATTACAAAGTAATGTCTCTCTGTCACACCATTGTCTAGCCTGGTCTGGCTAATAATTAACAGAAACACAAGACAATACCCCACGACCAACAAGTGTTGCTGTTAATGAGCGACCAGCCCCACCTCACATTCACATGCTCTGTTGCTAAGCCACTGACTGGCTGCAACCCTGGCTAATTATTCACAACACTGTCACCTATCACAGGCATGTGGGGATGTGTTCATTAGCATAGTTACACAAGCATCAATACTTTCAAACTCCTGGCTGGCTGAGGCCACCTGACATATCAGTAATGTAATCAGATAATAGAAATGAGGGGAGGACAAAGAGAATGTTGCTGTTGATTTGTTGCCAGCGTGTAAAGATCTGCAAACTCAATTTTGTAATGAGAATGTAGATCTGAGATGCAATAGACAGTTTGCATTACCATAGATTTCAGTACAAGAATAATAGATGCTATTGTATAGGTGGGTGGTGTTGGGATTAGATTAAATGGAGTACCAATAGTAATATAACATACAAAAATTAAATTCACACACATATAATACATATATATACATATATATATACATACACACACTATGTTTTCTGTGAATGTACACAACTATGTAAAATAATAATATTATATACATAGATACACTGTGCACAATGTAATGAGTGACTTTAGAATGAGGTAGAGGAAACTGTGTAAAATGGCAATGGTCTGAAAGAGAGAAATTCAGTCAGTGATCAGCATTGTGTTTTTATAGTTCTGTGTCATATATTACTGCGATCTAATTGCTTCCAGGATTGCTATTAACAGGGATAATCAACCAAACTGCAAGCAGTACAAGCATACAATACCTGCATTTTATACTGCTGAATGGAACAAGAGTTTATGACAGTCTCTTGCACAAACAATTGCTTGTGATTTAGGCACCTTGTTGCCCAACCACGGTAACAGCAGTAAACTTTGGACCCACCTGCATCCCATTAGCCCAAACAAGTAGGTCGAGTAATGCAGTATAAACATCAATACTGGCTGCAATAACATTCTAGTAGCATACACATGACCTACAGCTGCACCTTGAGTGAAAGTGAGGGTCTTTTTCCAACTGGAGGGAAACTCAATATCGAATGGTAAAGATGTTGTGTTCCCAAGCCGTAGATTCCTTACATAGTTGATGGTGATTTCAAATTATTAATGGCTAAAGTTTTTTGGTATTACTCCCAGTTCTGCCCCCTTGGCCGTGAGTGTGCATGTCAGCTATCATGAGCTTAACTTCTTTAACAGCCTTCATTTTTCATTTGCTTATTTGGGCACATTGACTTTCTCCACGGATAGTCAAATCTGTTTGATCTGCTTTGTGAGCGTAGTTATGTGTGCATGTGAGAGATGTTATCAGTTCTCTTCTTTTTTAAATATTTTCGAATGCCACTAAACACTAAAATAATTTGTCTACCTGATTAGCCTGGTCAGGCAAAGCTTTGGCTAGCGAGTTCTTTTGAGAGGCAACAAAGAAGCTCCAGGTAATAGGCTTTAATGGGGCATTCACATTAAGCAGGCTGCAACAAAGAGCAGGCAGTGGGATTCGGGAGAGGGGCAGATTGTTGCTGCAGTGTGCTTTAATTCCTGACCAGAGAGAGCACAAGCTGAGGATGGTGGTAAGGGAAAATCTGGTATTGTTGAGGGGAATGTCAGCAGTTTTTAAAAAGGCCAGGGTACTCAGGTTCCAGGTTAGAATAGATAAATACAGAGGGAGACAGACCGAAAGAGAGAGAGAGAAAGAGAGGGAGAGAGCTGGAGAGAGAAAATAAAGAGTGGAATGGACAGTGAGATGGGGAAGGAACATGATAGAAGAGAACAGAATAGAATAGAATTGGAAGTTTATTTCTCTCTTTCATTCCTTCAAAGCACTAGCATGTTGCAGAAGTGCTGCCACTTAAAGAGCTGGAGGGTGGCAATGATACTGAGCAGCATGGCAGCAGCATGTTTGTTCTTGGCCAGCGTTGTGTCTGGCACTGCTTCTAAATGCCAGTTTAGTTCTACATAATGTTAGTCTGTTCAAACAGTTAAAACAAGTATATTATTATTGCAGTGAATAATTTTGTTATCAATGACAAAATTTTTAGGAAAAAAAACTCTAGAAGTGTTTTGAGTGAATTAAATGCTTTAAATGTTTGTCAAGGCATTAGGGAATGACTTTTGGCGTTAACGTGATCAACACCGTAAAGCGTTAGATCTTCCTTATCAGTGAAATGGGCGTACATTAGATGTCTGAATAAAATGTGTCAGACTGCGCAGAAAACTGCTGCCAGTGAGAGAGCTTCTCCACTACACTTGACCGCGGGGCTCGTTATGCCACAGACCAGTGATGAATGAGAGAAGCGGGGATCATTTCAAACAATCTTCCCCTTAGATCCTCTCATAAGTGCTTCAGCTTCACTCTTTTGCCTTCAGGCTTCAATTAATTACAACACCTGCGTGGTCGCCGAAACATGTCCATCAATTTCTTCAATGTCTCCACACAAACCGCGGGTATGTTAAACCTGCTCAATAAGTAAATGCTTTACAGCTGCATAAAGAAACAAAAGTTGTTCTCTCCCATTATACTAGGCTAAGTTGCTTTCTTGAATATTTCAATTAAACGTCTGCTCAATTGCAAAAAGGAAACACATAATACGCGCCAAGTCTCTAAAAGTATTTTTTTAACGTCACCGACTAAAAAATCAACTACCCGCGTATTGTGGCATCACTACTAAACGGATTAGCCGGAAAGCGAATGCGCAATGATGTAATTAAGGAAAGGTGTCATTTACAGTGGTTGAATACAGAATACGAGAACTTTTCAAAAGGATTCCATGCCCATTTTGTTTTTGCTTATTTACAATGCAATAAACCTTTGGTATCATTTAGAGTTTATTTAGCCAGTCTATTTACCACATTAGGTGGTTTACTGCCAGTCCTAAATAAATATAACTAGGAACAATTATCTATCTATCTATATCTATCTATCTATCTATCTATCTATCTATCTATCTATCTATCTATCTATCTATCTATCTATCTATCTATCTATCTATCTATCTATCTATCTATCTA
>JAZGTJ010010290.1:0-18280 GCA_036877575.1 Botia almorhae | reverse complement strand
AATTCTCCCTCATATATCAGATTCTTTGGGTGGTCCTTTCCCTCACATGGGTTTTAAAATCGTATTCTTTTCTTTTATTTACAAACGTAAACTCTATTTAAATTTTGTTACTTAAAGCTGCGGTCTGTAACTTTTGCGCTCCGTCTAAAACATAAAACTGCAGGTTAATTTACATATGTTTCATTTTCATTATTCATTTCGGAACCCAAACAGCACCAGTTGACCCGTCTAATGCTTCAGAATCTCTGTACAGTTTGATCCTCTTATGAGTTTCCTGTGGGCTAGTGCCGTAACCTTGAGCCGACCAACCTGGGTGTATTTTTAACTGTTAAACCAATATTAACTTTCTGTGGTTGAGTCGTTACTGCAGCCTCTGCTCATGGTTTTGATGTGAGGGTGGGAAAAGCCGTCCTCTCCCATCCCCCCCACATACCCAGCATTCCTCCAGAACAAACGCCCGCTTGTTGCTTTAGTGCCTTAGATCAACAGTTGCTGGATGTTGAACACTTTGCACAAAACGTTTCTGAGTAAACTGTTGTCTGTGCTACTGTCCAATACAGTGACCGTCCTTCATTACGACTGGAAATCGGAAAGGAGTCATAATTTATACTTTTATAAGTATCTAAGAGTCATCACGATCATTTATAAAATAATGCGGTCATTAAATGTAATGTTTGACAACAGGACGTTTGTCTGCCTTGCATTGCATTGTGGGAATTTAATTCTTCGTAGTGTTTACTAGTGCACCACTTTAACAGTCACTAATATTTAGGGCTAGGGATTTGAACAAACCCGGGAACATTCTCAGAACGTTGGCTAATGTTCTCTCAAAGTTATCAGAAAAGTTCTTGCAGTAAGTTTCGTATAACTTTTTTAACGTTATATATCAAAAACGTTATTTTAAAGTTGTCAGTGGAATGTTTTAAAAATGTTGCAGAATTAAAAAAACATGACAAACATTCGTAACCATTCTTAACCAAGCAGTGATGGTAATACAATGTCTAAAAACTGTTTTGATTGTTCCTAAAGCATTCAAAATAGAATTGTTAACATCTGTGATACTTCATGGAAATGTTAGGGGAATATTCTTACAACCCTTAATTGTTAACTGGGAACAAGCTTGCAACACAATCTGATCCCAGAACAGAGATGATATCATCCTCATTATCATTTAGTGCCAGACCGTTGCGAGACTGTAGCTTTGTAACTGTGATATAGAGGAAGTAAACTAGTTTCCAGGGCTTGACAGATTTGATCTGAGGGGCTCGTATGTTTGTGGAGGGTCTGAGCTGCCCTCGCGGTGGGGTGCAGGCGGAGTCTATAAGCGGGATTAAAACCCTCTTCGTCCCCAGCATCATCACATTGTGTTCCAACCTGCCGTGCACGCGGGGCTTCCTCAGATCGCCTCAAAGTGATTTTCTGGCCCCATTATGGGGTGATTTTGGGGGCCAATCACCCATGCCATTTGCCCTGAAAAAAATCAACCTTCAAGCGGTGAAATGAGGGCCCATGTGACCCTGAAAAGATCTGTCATATTAGTCCTGGAAAATGTTCATACCATGTTTCGGAGAATTCTTCATGATGTGTTTGTGCGAAGTGAATGCAGATTCGTTTTAGCACTGTTGATTTGACGTCCTCAAAAGTGAGTCATGAGAGCGTTTTCCGTTAGACTGAATTTTGAGTGTTTCATAAACTTTTTATTCTCAATAAATCATTGCAGTGGAGGACATAATTGCTTGGCTGAGCAATAGAAGGTGAGAAATATTCAGCCACACACACTTTTGCAGTGTTTGTAAAGTGTTTTCTGGTAATATTTAACTGGTGAGGTGCTGAGAACTTTTCACCAGGTGTTTCACAAAACAGTGACATCATACCTGGTGTCGGGCCAGGAATGTTTTTAGGGTTACCTTTCCCAAGCCTGCACCTCAGCCAGAACTCTTATATGTTGTCGATCTTTCTGTCAAGTTATATTAACCAGAGGTAAAATATTTGCATAGGGCCCTGTGAGAAACCAATATGCTTTGTTGAGATTTTTGTTTCAGATCATCCAGCGTGAAATTCCAGTCTATATTTAGCTGTTCTGTGCCGTTTTAGTGGCTTGCTCGGACATTTGAACGCATCTGCGTCAGAGATGCAGCTGTACTGCAGATCTCCTCAGATACGACCATCGGTCCGTTCTCGAGTAAAAAGGTTCTTTCACGCTCTCTTTGAAGAGATTCTTCTTCAACGTAGTCCAGTTCCGACTCTCCTCGAAGGTCCAGTTTTCTTGTTTCATCAGGAGCAGAAGTAGGAACGTGAATCCAGAACCTGTTCTTATTCAGAAAATTAAATGTTTGTGACGTTTAATTCTGGTGACAATTTCAGAATGTCTCCATTCTTATAGATTGAACACTAATAATTGTATTTATTTGTAGAATGATTTATTTGACTTTTTTGGAACAGTTGTATAAGAAAATGCAGTTCTTATTACGGTTTGTAGAAATCTTAAATAATCGTATTGAGCATAACAAAAATATTTTCCAATTTTCCAAATATTATCTATTCTTTCTCCAAGAAAATCATTAATGGAATCATATAGAAACTATATTTGTTGAGTAAAATCAGTTCTTTGTCCGGAATCTTTGGCTCTTTTTCTTCATGATTGTGTAGCTTATCAGCAGTGAAGCACATTTAGGAGGTTTGTGTGGAGATGAGATCATTGTGAGAGAGCTGAGTGTGAGGCAGTCACATTCATTCCTACACAGAGAATCACAGATAAGACTTCACTGTCTGTGAGGTTTCAGGACTGGCTGTACCAGTGTACATCTGTGGGCTGCAGACAGCTGTGTCTAGTGGCTCTTTCATTCTCAGAAACTAATCTAAAAGATCCCTTAAAGTAATCAAACATTTTCCTGCAGTGACATTAGACGATCAAAAACGTTGTTCTTAAGTTATTAGTGGAATATTTTAAAAATGTTACAGAACTTAAAAGGCTTAATTAACATTTTAATGGGGTCATACAGGAAGTGAGGTTTGAACCATAACCTAGTTAAACACAGAACACATAAAATGGCAAACAAAAACTAAAATAACTGTTACACCACACCTGAAGGACCAAAAAAGCTTTGTCTTCTGTCTGTAGCCAATATAACAAATATGGGCAATAGATTAACCTAAATACAAAACCCCCCACTGCTTTGGATTAGGGATTTGAAACCAAGATGGCAAATTCATCCTGTAGATTACACGGAATTGGCCACCAATGTCTACCCACAACACTGATTCAAAAATATCTAGAAAGAGGTCAATTTGCTGCCCCCATGATCAGGTCCTGTCGTAACCCTGCAAGAGCAAACAGGCCTGTCTTCTTGATGGGAGTTAAATCCTGTTTTGGAGCAGTGGGTTCCTGGTACCAGTTAAGAGCGGTTGAAGATTAACTGGTTCTGGTTTGCATCTAAGACCTGAGCCTCTAAAAAAAGCCCATCAAAGAGACACAGCTTCATGTTAAGAGGGGAAACCGCAGCTAACTGTTCTTAGAATGTTGGCTAACGTTCTCTAAAATTTTAGAAATGTTGTCAAAAACAATAGACGGTGCAGAGTTTGTGTCTTGTTCTTGTCATTCACATTAAAAAATATTTCATTTAATTGCAGTTTTATGTTTCAAACAGAGATGGCGGTAGAGAGGCAACAATTATGGATTGCAAATTTAATATTTGATGCTCCACCTATAGACCCAGACCAAAACCTCTTTCAGTTTACAGTGCAAGTCTGTGTAGGCGAGTGTGTGTGTGTGTGTGTGCATACAAGGGCCTCTTTTAAACGTTGACCCTTTGTGTGTAGTCATGGGAAAGAGTGGATGAGAGGTGACTCAGCAGGGTAGTTTGGGGCAGGGGGAGGTTTAACGCAAAAGCCTCTTTACCTCAGATCCATGTAATATCCTGATTCTAGGAGCTGCCCTGTCACAGAGGAGGACCTGGCCCACCTACCTTCACAGAAAATGCCCCGGGGTGGGTCGTAAGCACGTTGAAAAGCATTAGACCGTCCATTCTGGCAGCTCTGGTCAAACGGGTGTGTTAAAGGCTAAGTAGTAGATTTTTACAAAGTCTTTTGACTTTGTAAGACTTGTAACCAAAGATGTCCATCACCCTATTACTGACTCCTACAATCCACAGCTGATTGTTATGTTGTTGACCTCCGATCAGATGATATAGCCAGTTACCATAATGAGTCTTTTTGTGCTTTTGTGTTGACTTTCCAAGCAGATGGTTGTTGAGAGAGTGAGGTGCTGATCTTATTTTCTGTGTCATAATTAAAATTAATTTCAGTGCTTTACTAACTCTTTAATAATACTGTTTTGGAGCAAGGTTAAACCTCCAGAGTTGGTCTTCATTTTACACTATCTGTGTTGTGGGAGTCCCTTCCTGACATCTTTCAGATACTCAAAGATATTATTCTTGTGTTTAGGAATGCGTGACTGAGCCCAGCGAATGGGAAATGTTCTCAAAACATTGGCTAACGTTCTCTCAAAGTTCTCTGAGAGTTCTCAAAAAAACATTCTTGCAATAATGTTAATGGATTTTTTACTGTTGTATGTCATATCAAAAATGTTATTCAGCGCTAATTGTTAAATATATTGTGTGATGTTTTTTATGGAACATCATCTTCTAGGAAAGGAGCTCTGGATGTTGTACTTATTAGGAAGACATGTGTGTATGTGTGTTCCTGTGTTTACATGTGTGGCCCCTCGTCTCCCACTCCTACACTCGAACATCGCATCGCCATACTGGAATGCTGGGTTTCCATGACGCCAACAGGGTGAAAATGTGGGATAGGATCTATAAGCTCAGTATAAAACCAGGGTCTCCAGTGTGCTTGCGGGGTGGCTTATTCTTAATACCTTGTGACCCCCTGGTCTTAACCGAGGTGCACAGGAACTCTTATCTAGATTCAGGACAAACCCAGCTAACAGGGAAACGTTTTCAGAACATTGGCTAATGTTCTCTAAAAGTTCCCAACATTTATCAAAAAGATCTTGCAGTACCGTTAATAGAACTTTTTTAATGTTCTATTTCATATATAAAATGTTATCTTAAGTCATTAGTGGAACATTTTAAAAATGCTACAGAATTAAATAAACATTTGAGAACATTCTTAGAACCAAGCAGTAAAGTTAATACAATGTCTAAAAACCTGAATGTTTTGAACGTTCCTTAGAACTTTAAAAATATTTATATTTTTTCAAAACAAAATCTTTTTGTTACTTAATGGAAACGTTGGGGAAACGTTCTTAAAACGTAAAATTTTTAGCTTGGACGATCTTCCCCAGCCAGCTTCCACTTTTAAAATCTCTCCGGGGCATGTCTGTCTCCTATAGGACTCCCACACTCGCATCACTTTTGAAAGGCCCACAGATTTATTGTTCCATAAATGCCTCATGCTGTAGGACTCCACAGAAGACGGGCCCCACTGTTTGCAAATGGCCCCCGAAAACAAAAAGGCTTTCCCCAATCAGAGGGGCTTTTCTTGTCACGTTGAAAGCTCTCTCTTGGTTAAACAAGGTTTCCCGTCATCACTGACTAAATCAATCTGGTGAGTGATCATGTTTGGCCCCGTACGGTCCCTGGTGAGAACAGACTCTTTCGTAACATTTCCAAACAGGGAACTGAAGGGTTAAAATCATCAGCTTCTACGCTTCACATCCTTCCTGCTGTTTTGGGGTTCAGTTGTGCTAATTGCTTGTTTTTTAGGATGGCTCCAACAAGCCAGAGGCCATTTAGGGTGTTTGATGGCCCTGGGTCTTGTGGCCCCTATTCTCTCTCCGTTCTGACACACTGAGCAGAACTGAACTGGCCCCTCACCCGGGATGTGTGACTGCGTGTGCATGTGAATGAGAGGGCTGTGTGGCGATGGGGCCTCGCTTTGTGTGCGTGTTTTTGTCATTCAAAATGTAATGTCTTTAAAAGAGCCATTTTAATTCGACCCCCACCAATTAAGAGCTTTAGGTTCGGGCTGGCTGGCGGTCACCTTTGACCCACCTGTTCATTAAACTCATTATACTCTTGTGTCTTCACATGATGGTGTGAAATCGTTTCTTCAGTCTCTCCGTATGTGTCACTGCTCGCCCTCGTTCTCTCATTACCAGATGATTTCCTTTGAAATATAATGTGAAAAGGATCATTGTTGCCAAACTGAACTGAGATTCCTCATGGTGAATGATTTCAGATTTGTGGAATGCTGCTGGCTTCATATAGCAGTAAATTTGGACATTGGGTTTAGCAAAACAAGTTTTCCTGTAGCTCAATTAATATAGCATTGCGTTAGCAGCACAAAGTTCATGGGTTCGATTCCCAGGCAACACACATACTGATAAAATATATCATTTGAATGCATTCTAAGTCACTTTGGATAAAAGCGTCTGCTAAATGCATTACAAAAGGAAGCATGTCAAAAATGTAAAACAATATAGCATGTCATTATTAAGAGCATTTGATTGGATGAGAAGAATGTAGTCAGAGAATTTGATTGGACAAACATTGGTGTAGTGCAGGATGAGTCATCAATACTTTAGCCTGTTTCTCTGCTCAAGAAGATAGAAATTGTAAATGTAGTCCATGTTTAGTGGTACGCTAGCATATAGATGCATCTATAACTTTGGTTTGAGTTTCTGAACTACATAAGCAAATACAATCTTAATAGTTTTTATGTGTTATATAAATACTGTGGCCTGTGTTAAAATGCTTTTGCTTGTTTGTTTTCCTAAAGGTGGCTCTTGATAAGTTCCTCATGGTTTGATGCAGGCTTTATTGGCAGTTTCTGCTGATGATTTTACCTGGAAAGCATGTGACATCACAACCTCCCTCAGTAACCTCTCACCCACAACTCAGAGTGAGGCTCAGTTCATCATAGGTTTAGTAACAAAGGGTCATGAGAAAGATGCACTGCACCCTCTCATAGGCAAAAAACCCCATAGATGATTAACACAGTGCTCATGGTGAGAGTTGTCTGCTTCAGAAGTGAGGGCGAGCTTGAGAGGATTGAAACAAAAGCTTGGTTCAGTTCACAGAAGACAGCAGCAGGTTTTCTCGCAGCAGGGGTGATTCAAACCAACATTGATCAGGTTATCAGTATAAAACCACTAACACACAGTACCACACAACTCCTGATGTGTTTTTAAAGTCAGCGTGAACAGGAAGTTCCAAGTGACTTTAGTGTTGTGTCGTAATTCAGAGTAAACTGGAGAACTGGAGGGCGTGGCTTGTGTTTTCCGCTAGTAGGTGTAGGTGTTTCAAAGCTTGCTGTAGACTGACAGTTGGAGGGGAGTGGTTAATAGCTCTGGCTCCGCCCAAGCCGTCAGACTGACATCATCAGGGAAGGTCTGCCGATTCATATTTTGATTAAAGAATACAAGGGCACATGAAGTAAAAAAAATTATGTGCACGGGCAAATCATTTATAAGAAATATTTTTCAATTTTTAAATGGTAAAAGCTTGTTTTCCTGTCTCAGCTGTAGAAATCTAATGTGGACAGTGTTGGTTATCTGACAGGAGAACGGCTGTCATTTTTAATCCGTTCCACCTTTTTTTCCGTTCCACCTTTTTGTTGCTCTACGGGAAAAGTGACAGAGGTAGAAAAGGGGGTAAAATCTCCCTGATCCTCTTTTCCATGTGGCCCCTAATCCAGAGGCCACTGTCAGCACAAATGTAACTCTGATAGCCAGCAGAGGGTATGACTGAACATGCCGTACCTGAAAGTGTTTATGGGTGTGCAAAGCGTGTGGGTGTGTGTTTGTGTACTAGCAAATCTACGGGGAGTCGTGTCCGAAGAGGGTGAGTCACAAATCCATATTTTGTTTCTAGTTTTAGTTATAGATTCTAAAAACCATGAAGGTGTTGAGTTCCGACACTCTTGTTTGGTTGCGGTGTCGTGTCTTGACCAGGCAGTGTTGCATAACGTGGACAGATGAATCGGAAATAGTTTTTGCTGATTTAACCAGGATGGAAGGAAATCTGATGATGCTGTCTGATGACTCAGGAGATCAGTGATCAGACAGGTTCTTCTAATCTAAACAGAAGGTTTATTCAGAAGCTTTTCCTTCAACCGGTTATGTGTTTGATTGCATTGTAGGGCTGTCAGGTGTCAGATTAACACAGATTAGATGCATACATCACTTGTATTTGAGTGTGGTTATGTGCTAAATCCCATAGACTTCTATTGAAATAGGCACCTGATCCATATGTAAAGATTTTGTTGACCTTTTGACCCTTTTCACCTTTGACCAGCCTACAACTATATAGAACACCGTAATTTCCCCCATTTCTGTGGAAAATGCGCCGTTAAAGTGATTGGCGCAATAGATTATGCAAATGACTTTTGCAATTGACTAACCCTTCAATTGCAAATTAAGGATATTTAAAGGTTGTTGGTTCAAGTCCCATACTTGGTTTAAATTTAAGGATTCATTGAACTTGTCCAAATCTTCTTGTAAGTGTTCCTGTAGCTCAATTTATAGAGCATTGTGTTATGGTTGCTGGTTTAATTCCTAGAGAAATGTATAACTTGCACGTACTGTAAGTGGTTTTAGATAAAAGTGTCTGCTAAATGCATACATGTAAATAATTGTGCAGGTCTGTGATGTGTTTATATGTGTGTGTGTGTGTTTCAGAACACCAGGACTGTCTTCATCAAGTGATTCACGAGCGTCTGGGCGAGCTATTGCGTGTTCTGAAAGCTGTGATCTCCAAACATCACTCCCTGAATTCAGTGGAGATCCTCAGTGCTGCTGGAACCCTCATCGCAAAGGTCAAAGGTCAGCTCAGGTTCTCACATGAAAATGAAATAAAACATAAACCCATTAAAACAATAATAATAATAAATTATTTAAGAACTTTCCTGGAAGTGATGACAAAACCAGTTTTGTTTTAGAATTTGACACGTAGCAAACACTTTTTTTGTGTTATGCTTCATAAAAGGTGCTTTAAAAAGTATGTAATTTAATTAAAAAAAAGTATTTTATTTAATTTTTGTATTTGATTTGTAAACCTCTTATCTAATACAGACATTTTTCAGTTGGCTTAAATGTTCAGTTGTGTTTGGGGCAGTTACTGTATGTGTGTGTGAGAAATATATTTTTTACACAAAGAGCCATTTCACCTGTAACTCATCTGGTGTTTAAGTTGTCAGTGTTTTTAGTTCAGATTTTAAAAGGCTGTGCGGGTTCTCACTGGTTAACACAAACAGAAGCAGGTTCTGATTAATGGCAGGACGTGGTTCATGGTTAATGCTGCACAGTTATTGGGAATGGAAGCTAAATGCCAAGCTCTGTTTTGACAGTCGGGCTCATACTGGGTCATGTGATGTTTCTGTATAAACACATCTCAGAACCTCTTGGCTTCCACTTTATAAATAGTTAGGTCATCTTCTCTGCGTGGCTTTCTAGGTGTAGCTGAATAGAAAAAGACATGAATATGTGATACATGTCACTCAAATACGGTTCACAAATTTTATTTGTATCATTTCGCAATTCCACATAAAACAATTATTGCGCAATACAAACTGTCACCACTAGAGGGGCAAAGGGGCAAAATGCATCTTATTTTTCATGCATGTACCATCTCTGAGCAATCTCTCTCTCTCTCTCTCCTGAGATACACACACACACACACACACACACACACAGTGAAACCTTTGTAATATGACACTTAAATAATCAGCATTTCCAGCTCTGCAGCTCAGAGATTACAATATGAGAAAGTTGGATATTTGGATTGGGGAGCTCCAAGAGTGATAAGAACTCCACTGTGGAGTCTGAGCAGGTCCGATTCTCTCCTGTTCCCCTCTGGACGTGTGTCTGCTGCAGAAATGTGACACTGACCCCGCCGGATGGGCCTCAGGATAAGATTGGGGTGTTCAGGCAAACATCCACGGAGACTCTAGGGAGAAACCGGCTCCAGAACGTTATGTAAATGCAACCGTTGTGATGCAAACTCCCTGCATCTCCAAACGCTGGACCCTGGTGGCAAGCTATGTGCTGGTGTTGACAAACCTTGTGCTTTGTCTTTTATCATTTTATTGCTCAGAATTCCGTTTTATTCTCAGAAAATAAAAATGTGGCTTGTATTTTCTTAAAAAAGAGCCACGAGCAGATTTTTCATCTTCTTCTTGTTGCACAGGACTGCGGGTTTTCGCATGCAACGCGCTGCACGTATTGGGTTTCGAAAGTAATTGAAGTTTTTCTGTGGTATTAAGTCTCTCGTGAGCCGCCAGCAAAAAGGGGCGTGTTTGTTTTTCGCTGAGGTGGTTCCCATTGGTCCAGCACCTCTTTTCTCTCATCACCTACAGCCTTCAAAAAGCCCCCCTCCCTCATCTGACTGACTCAGGGCTTTTTCTACTTCCCTGTGCTCCCCTGCTGTTTTCCTGCTTTATTGGTCTACCGAGAAAGTGCCATGGAACTTCCTTTTAATCACGTCTAATGTGAGGTTGTGCAAGTGTCATCCAAATGTGAACAGATAAGTCTGGTATCTTCTGTGGGAAACATCTAAGCTTGTTCTCCAGAGGCCCGGTGTTTGGTCTCATCCATGTTTTATCAGCCCCCCCCCTAGATTTGGAGGTGACATTGATTAGCATGACTGACTGGTGCCTGATTTCCCAGGGAGGGGGGAAAAAGAGCGAAAAAACAGTGACATTTTTGTTTGATGATGTAACTTCCACTTTTGGATTGTGAGTGGACGGTGAGGGCTGCCATTGTGTTTCTGTGAGCTTCAGGATGTCCTGTTGGGGAGGGGGGTGTGTGGAGGGGACGTGATGACCAGACAGAACTTCGAAAACGGCGGTAGAAGTCGCTTCAGACCCACATCACAGTAAAACTGTTTTTCAAAGATCTCAGAAGACCAACTTGACCGGCTTGGCTTTCGTTTCAGCCTGGGATTGTCCATAAGGATAGAGCTTGCTGGGAATATTTGAGGAAACGTCTAATGAAGCTTCTTAACCCATACATTTTGTGACGTCTGTAGGCATCTCATCCTCAAAGGGTGTTTGGTGCGAGCTGACTGGATGGGAAGTGTTGCAGTTGGTAAGTGGCCGGATTGAAGAATTGGTTTAGTCTCAAAGGTGTCTTGAACTAATTGTGAGAGCTTTTTTTTACTGGCATTTAAGACAGGAAACTCACACCAAGAGTCTGTGTTCTGATTTTTCTCCTGTTCTTGGAATTCTGAAGTTCCTTCTTTCCTGTTGGATTGCACCAGTAAGATAAAGTGATACTGTATTGCTTTCTGATTAATTAGGAGTGAGTGTAAACCTGTGTAAGGACAACAGAAGTGAATTTAGATGTACAACACTTGAACTCAACTCGAATAGACACCTGGACATCTGTTGGCGTTTCTCTTCACAAACCTTTGTTCTTTTTTTGGAAGGGTGGGTTGGTGGTGGGGTGGATATGGAGTCGAGCCAGTTTTGAGTCTGGAATGGTGTCACTGGTGTCACTGGTTTATTTCCACAGTGTTTATTATTGGAACTGATTGCAGCTTATTTACTTTGCTGTTTAGTTCCTTCCCGTATTTACCAGTTCAGTGTTTAGACAAATTTTGCTCTAAATTGAAGACGGAGTCATACCGACATTCCCAAACATTCAAACAAGTATAATAAGATTTTTATTCTTTTTTAAATAGAAATGAAAAAAAACAATCGCACAGAAAAATGATCTGTTTTATAGCCTAATTTTTTTGCAATGGCTTATGCTTAAATCTGCTAAGATTTTTCTCCTGAAAAAAAAAGTCTCAAATTTGTGTGTAACAGATCTCAACAATGTCTCAATCTTAGACTAAATTATGTCCATGTTAATTTGTGAGCTTTACATATTTACATCGTCCATAATTGTCTAATTGGGTATTTGAAGTGATTTTAGTGGAAACATCTTATTGACACAAGCACTAAATCTTTTTACCACAGCTAGTCATTTAAATAGTTAACAAGTCATTGTTGTAATCCAGGCATTTGTCTCCTGTGTCCCATCAAACAGGTGTGAACTTCAAGGTAGTGAACGAAGGCAATAAACCGACTCTGTTCTCTGACATCTTCACTTCTGTAGACACATTGGCCTTCACATTTGGCAATGTGTAAGTACAGCACACCGTTTTAAAATGACACATTACTGTAAATGAATTGTTTTGTCACTAAATGACATCTGATTCGATGATAATCTGATTAGGTTGTAGGAATATTACCATAAATTCCCATTAAGTAACAAAAATGTTGAAAACACTATTTTGAAATTTTTAGAAACGTTCAAAACATCCAGTTTTTAGACATTGCTTGGTTATGAGAATGTTATTTAAACATTTTTAAATTGTGTAACGTTTTAAACATGTTCCTCTTACTACTTAAAAATAACCTTTTTGACATGATATATGACATTAGAAAAACGTTCTATTAACATTACAGCAAGACAACTTTGATAACTTAAGATAACTTTTAGAGAACGTTAGCTGAGAACATTCCCTGTTAGCTGGGTAGTCTTTACTGGTGCTGAAAACATCTGCAGAAGATAGTGACCCCTCTGAGTCAGCCAATGTGTGTAATGTCTGTTTTGGAAGATAACACCATCTCAGTGCTCTAGGCAGGGGGACGTCTTTAACATTAAGGGTGTGTGTGTGATATTGTCTGTAAGTCATGGGCTTTTTTTTAAACCTAGTGAGCTACAGAGCCAGTATTTAAAACTGTTACGTTTTGTCCCAAAGCTGGACAGGGAAGGTTTGTTCAGAGCACTTTGTATTTGTGTGTATTTGTTTTGTTTTTTTGAATTACGATCTTTTCCGTCTTTCATATTCTTCCTTTAGAGTGTCTGATTTCCTTATGGGAGATGTAGAGAACGGCTCAGCCTCGGGGCTTCCTCAGGCCCGCAGAAGCAGGGTGAGATTTCCTCCTCCTTCTCCCGCCATCATGCTCTTTAAAGGAATGGTTCACTTAAAATAAAAAGATTTTCATCATTAACTCACTCTCATGTCCCTCCAAACCTCCCAGCGAACAATTTTAGGTTGTAAGAATGCGTCCCTAACGTTTCTATTAGGTACCAAATCCATTAAAAATGTTGTTTTAAATGTTCTAGGACCAGTTTTTTAAGCATTGTATCAATGTTGTTGCTTGGTTATAGAACTTCAAACATATTTTAATTCTGTAACGTTTTTAAAACATTAACAATGTAACAAAGTTTTTGATATGTTAAAAATGTTCTGAGAACATTTCCTGTTAGCTGGGCTATATGACTGTATTTTGCCTTTGAGGACACAAAAGAAGGTGTTTGGTTTCCAACCTATTTTAAAACAACAATATCCTCTTTTGTGTTCCACAAAGGAAAAACAGTCATACAGGTTTGGAATGATACAAAGGTGAATAAATGATGGAACAATTTTCATTTTTAAGCGGAAGTATCCTTTTAAAGCTGATGGACAGGTGCTTCTGTAGCACGTCACAGACTGAGGGGCTTGACCTCTGTCTCTACTGTAGAGATGGAGGTCAGAGGGTGTCGACCTCAGCTGAGAAAAACAGAAACAAGGTCTGTTTTTGGAGAAGAAGGCTCTTCCTGTTTGGAGCACCATTGTGATCTGCATCGTGGAAAAAGCCAGTGGCACTTTGGCCTTGCGGCTGTTTATTCCAGATAATCAGATGTGGCAGAAAATGCTCATTTCCTCTTCTGTCCTGGACTGTTTGTTAGGGACGAAGACTTACTCTCAGTGTGACGCTCTTTATTTCTTTATTTTTCAGTCTTTTGAGAACCTGACGGTGGAGACTGGCGGATGTGGACCGGAAAATAATGATCCTCCAGGTGAGAGATATTCTTCACGGGACAGATGACTCACCCTCATGTCTCTCCAAACCCGTATGACTTTTGCTTGTGAGGAACACACATTTTTTGAAGAAGTACATTTAAACCAAATATCTAAAACTAATCTAAAGCTCAGCTTTGTGTCTGGAGTGGGTTTACTGGAATCCCTGTGGCAGCCGCTGCCGCTAACACTCATGGATGTCGCTTTCTCCACAGGTCCCTCTCCGCCCGCGCGGGTGGAGGAGACAGATGGAGCTTTGCTCCGGAGTGACAGCGGGGTGGAGTCGGCCCTGCTCTATGCCAAAGCCTGGTCCAGATATACCAAGGAGCTCCTAGCCTGGGTGGAAAAACGCCTTAATATGGGTGAGTCATTCTGGCTGCTGTGCATGTGCGTGTTCATCTAATGTAAATGAGGAACATAATATGGTTTGTTCTCCAGAAAAACTTATTTTACTTAATTGGAGTGACAAACCAAGAAACCAATTTGTGTTTGCAGACATCGAGTGTTGGAAGAGCTATGCCAAGATGGCAGAATCTGCAAAGGCTCTGGCGAGTCAACAGGTCAGTATTTTAAACGCTGTTTTCCTGCGATGTGATCTTCAGCCGCATGTTTTTATAAAAGTACAATGAGAGATCATACATGAAATCTTTGCTAAATAAACAAAAGTGCTGTCAGAGCTTTTTATCTGTTTGTTAAATCTTGTGTAATTGGTTTCAGGAGCACATGCCCTTCCGGGATATTTACATATCTGCATTCAAGAACGATATGGAATACAGCCGGTTAATCATGCAGACCACATCTGCACTGCAGTCCAATAAATTCATGCAGGTATGACTGATGTCCCCTATTGACCATCTTATCACGGTTACCTAGCTAACAGAGAACTAATCTCTTCTCTTAATGTTCTCTCAGAGTTATCAATAGCATTCTTGCAGGAACAATAGTAAAACTTTCTAATGTTACAGATTGTGTATCAAAAGTGTTAGTGGAAGGTTTTAAAAAAACTTGACAGAATTTTAAAAAAGCAATAATGTTAATACAATGTCTAAGAAACAGACGTTTTAAACATTCTAAGAACATTTAAAATAACATTTTTAATGTCTTTGTTACTTAATGAATTTATTACGGATTACAACTGTTATTACAATAGTTATTACAACTGTTACCAATGTTATTAAAGTTTAAAATTTTAAGGTTAAAATTTAAAATTAATTTAAAATAACTGCTCTCATTGGGTCATTGCTGGACAGGAAATTGACAGATTCTTTAAAAGTGATCCCGCGTGTTTCTCGTTCCTCTAGCCTCTGCAAGCTCGAAAAAATGAGCTGGACAAGTTGAGGAAGGAGGTGAAGGAACAATGGCAGAGAGAGCAGAAAAAAATGGTGAATGGGTTTTTACAGAATCCTATTTCTGACCCTAATCTTTAAGTTATATTGGATACTGTCCCTTTAAGACTCCTACATGTAAATGACCTCTCACATGTTTGTGTATGGTGTATATTTACAGAATGAAGCAGACAGCGCGCTGAAGAAGGCCCGGCTGCTGCAGGCTCAGAGGCGGGAGGAGTACGAGAAGGCCAAATCCTACACCAGTCGTGTGGAGGAGGAACAGATCGGAACGGCGGGCGGAAAACAGCTGGAGAAGAGACGCAAGCTGGAGGAGGAGGCGCTTCAGAAGGTCTGACACCGATGCAACACACACACTCCCTAACAAAAACATTTCTCCATGTTGCAACTGTATTTGTCATTACGGGTTAAATGCAGTTTCCTCTGTATGTGCTGATGTTCACCCAAAACTCAAGATTCTGCCATCATTTATTACTCACCCTCATGTTTTGCCTCCGAGGAACACAAAAGAACCAAACAACAGTGGCACCCATTGGCTTCCGTTGTATGGACAAAAAACCACAGAGACATTTCTCAAAATATCTTCTTTTGTGTTCCGCAAAAGTAAAGAAAATCATATAGGATTGGAATGACACGAGGACGAGACAATGATAAATTAAGAAGTTTTCGACTGCGATTCAAACTACTTAAAATCGCAAGCTGTAAATGATCTGATTTTGACACCACGCTCACTTTTGGCTAGAAAATTACAAGAAAGAAACATAAAAAAAATCATTTTCTTATTGTTTTGTGTGTGTGGCTGATTGTAGGCGGATGAGGCCAGAGAACATTACAAACACTGTGTCACAGATGTGGGCGTGAGGAGAGTGGAGCTGGCCAACACCAAAAGCGAGATCTTGACTCAGATACGAGAGCTTGTGTTTCAGTGCGATCTGACCCTCAAAGCGGTGAGCAATAATACACCCACACACTCCCATTAATCTCCCATTATTGCTGCTCATTCAGACAAAACAGGCACACCTGGGCTCCTGGTGGCAGAATTATTTGTCTGTACTTTACCAAAGTGACCTCAGACTACAGTTTAAGTCTAAATCAGGTGTGATTTTGTCAAGCAAAAATCACATCTCTGATTGGTTAATCCGATCTATTGTTTACTTACCAGCTGTGACTGTCAGCAGTGTCAGACGACGAGACGTTTTGTTTATAATTACCTCCTTTATTTGTTACATCACTCTGTGTAGCCCCGCCCACTGTGAAATCTCATTATTTCAAAATCTTTTAAATATATGACAAAAAAAAGCAAATATATGTTGTAGCTGGCTATGATGTGTCACTTTTGTCACTTTTAGCATTTATTACAGAGTGTTTGTATCAATAGATTGATTGATATTGATTTGATGATGAAAATGATTTTTTGTGTGTACAGGTGACGGTAAACTTGTTTCAGCTGCAGCAGGCTCAGGTTGTTTCCCTGCCTGTCAACTTCCAATCGCTCTGTGAGAACGCCAAACTTTATGAACCCGGTTTGTGCTACACTGAATTTGTGAAGCGTCTGCCCTCTGACAGAACCAGAGAGGAGAGCTTCTCGTTCAACGTCCCCGCAACACAGAATTCTGGGTACGTCCAAGGTTTATAAACGCTGCCTGCGGTAACTTACTCATTTCAGGATATTCCCCGCCAGATGAGTCTCCAGGAAAATGTCATGCCAAGTTCTGCTTCGTGTTTTCTCAGAACTGCTACCAATCAGCTTGTTTTTCCAGCTCTTTGACTTTCAGGCCCTTGAGTGACGGTGAGAGAGAAATTGTGTTAGAAATGTCACACAATTGTGCGGCGGCCCTCAGCTCTTCCTGAGGAAAGGGCTGCAGCGCGGGCAGAGAGAGAAATACAGGCAGTGGGGCAGTAAAATGAAAGAGAGAATTTTTCCTCCTCTTTTCTTTGGCAGTCCTCACATCCGCACGCACTCTTGTTCTGGCACCTGAGTGGTGCTGATGTGCTGGTTCTGCTGACCATATTACAAACAGCCAGTTGAACGGTTCCGAAGACAAAACACACATGCTAAGGCATAGCTTACCCAAAAAAATATTTTCCCTCACATCTCTTTAAAATCGATAGTAGAACACTTATTAATGTTATGTATAATATATCACATTTTAGTCACATAATGCAAACATTACGGAAACGTTTTTACAACCTAAAATTGTATTATGGTATACAAACAAGTATGTTTCTATATGTTTTCTGTCCCTGCAGGTTGCCTCTCTCGAAGCGAGTGATGAACAGCCCTCATTCTCCACAGGCTCTGCGTTCACAGGTGGCTCTCGCACCTGCAGACTACCTGAGCGCAGACGAGGTGGACAGTCACGTCCAGTCACGTACAGGAAAGATGGCGGGCGGCCGCTCAAACAGTACCTCAGATATTCAAGGTGAAGATACTAAGCTGTCTTTTTACATTCGAACGGTCACTGAACAACTTAAATGACTGCAGATGTCACCTCACATTCTGAGCCAAATGATGAAACATCGAGAAGTCATGCAGTACGAGCAGTTATTTCATGTAGTGCTTCTAACGTGTGAATGACACGGGCACGTTTTGGTGCGATTCACTCGAGGGTTTGGCTGACTTCCCTGGAATGCAGAAACAAATCAGTCTCTCGGGATGAGCCCTCGTTTATCTCCTTCATGAAGAAGATCGTTCTTTTCACTCATGACAGATTGACGCTCCAGTCTGAGATACGCCTGTCAGACCCCTTTTTAAGAAAGATCAATTGGACACATTAGTGTTTTAAGGCATCTCATTAAAGTTTATGTGAGTGTGAACCTGTATCATCTGAAGGTAACCGAAAGAGGACAGTGGATGTGGGCGGCGGCTACACACACAGCGCTGCAGTGACAGCAGCTGTGGGCGGGGCTAGATGTGTAGCACTGCAGTGATAGCAGCTGTGGGTGGGGCTACATGTGTAGCACTGCAGTGACAGCAGCTGTGGGCGGGGCTACATGTGTAGAACTGCAGTGACAGCAGCTGTGGGTGGGGCTAAATGTGTAGCACTGCAGTGATAGCAGCTGTGGGTGGGGCTACATGTGTAGCACTGCAGTGACAGCAGCTGTGGGCGGGGCTACATGTGTAGCACTGCAGTGACA
>JAZGTJ010010289.1:0-18281 GCA_036877575.1 Botia almorhae | reverse complement strand
GAATGAAAAGCAACAAGTTTTTTTCACTCGCATACACAAACGTGCTCCACTCTCCACACGCACTCCCAACATGCACCTCTCACAAAGAGAGAGAGAGAGAGAGGGAGAGACAGAGACCATGAGAGATCTCTTTCATCTTCTCCTGACATCTTCAAAGACAATGAGACTCACTTTACTTTGGAACAAATTAACATGCAACACACACACACACACACACACACACACAAACCTTGTTCAAATACAAATGCGAAGACAACTGACACGATCTCTTCTCTACATGCACTCCATCAGCGCTCTATTGTTCACGTGCCCTTTGTTTGGCTGAATGTCAGCTTGGAGACTATTAATAACAGTGGCAGTTCCTGGTCGGTCTGAACAGATCTCTCCATCAACGTCCTGACTGCTCTGCACACACATCAAAGGGGTGACGAGGTTGTCGTGCTCATGGAAGCGGGCGGAGAACTCGTGAATGTAAGCTGGCAGGCGGAACAAATTTGGCTAATGGTCTTTTTTATCTTTATTGTGGGTTTAGCTTCTGTTGAAAACAAAAGCCGCGTCGAGCATTTGGCCCTTGTGTTGACAAGAGAAATCTAACCGTACGCGTCTACTGGCGCGGAGACGAGTGCAGGGGATTGTGGGATTGACAGCGGGGCGGAGTTAGTTATCAAACGCTTAATCTTATGAGGCGAAAACAATCCTAAAGTTTCAAATCCTAAAGATAATTCTGAAGCGCTTAAATTACATTGTTACATATTACTAGATTTGATTCACAACACAAATGCAATTCTATATATAAATCATGGTGTATCGCAGTGATTTTCAATCCTTGTCCTGGAGACCCACAGCCCTGCACATTTTGTTTGTCTCACCTATTTAACGCACCTGATTTAGCTCATCAGCAACATCTTCAGCTAAAACAAGTGTATCAGGTAAGAAACGCATACAAAATGTGCAGGGCTGTGGGTCCCCAGGACCAGGATTTAAAACCACTGATGTATTAACTGCACTAAGAGCAATCCACAGACACTTCAGCCATTGTTGAGTGGATCTCCTTCACTCAGCTGACAAACATGTAAGGTTACTTCAGTATGTCTCCTCTGCTCTGGGATTCACCGGAAGCCTCTGGTCGGTAATGGCTATAACATAAACCAGGCGATTCAGTCTGACTATGGACTTCTAATAGACGCTATTGTTTAATAGGTTCGACCCACAGTGTGATAATTGCATGGGATGGAGTCAGAACGCACCACAGGGCTGTGTACTTGGCCCTGCATGGTTTCACATTTCTTCCTGTCTGTTTCTGTTCCATCCAAGTCGAGTTATTTATACGTCATTGTTTCAGTTTCAGAGAGATGCTTACAACTGTGGCATTAGTTGCACCTCAAGGGTCTGTGCACTTGGCAGCCGAGTGTGCTCATTTAAAAACTTGTTTTCCTTTGAGCGCTGTTTCAGTATATGCTGCTGTGATAGACACTAAATGCTATGGGGCAGACTGTGTGTGTGTGCGTAAGTGTGTGTTGGAGGTTGTATTTCAGTGGGAGTGAATGTGTGTGTTTATCACATGCAATTTGAAAGGCATCAAGTCAACACAACAGCACTGGTTAAAATAAATCTTCTTTTCGTCCCTTATTCTGGAAAAATTATTATAAAAACGCAAATAAAACGTCAATGCAAATTAATGATTCATGCAAGATTCAGTTTTTGGAGTCTGAGTGACATCCATTCTAAAATGAAAGAACTGCACTATGAAATAGTTTCTTGCTCTGCACATATTACAAAAGTGTGTGTGTGTGTGTGTGTGTGTGTGTGCATATGAGTGTGTGAGGTCTCTGTAATTACAGAGTAATCATCTGTAGCCATTATCTAATAAAGGGAAGAGGATGTTTTGACTATCTCTCTAAATTGAGCTTTTTGAGTGCTGTTTTTAAGAAAGAGTTTGCTTCAGATTTTTTTAGATTTGTCATACAGAGATCTGACACCATTTTCTACATATAGGCCTTTTTGGGCCATTTAAAGCCAAATACTCAGACACAGATACAAAGTACACCGATACAGTTTCAGATAGCCAATATCATACAGCGTCTAAAAGCTCTTGTTTGCCCTTGGGATTGGCACGGAGAGCTGTTTTCCATGCAGAAAAGTCTCTAAGATATATTTCAGGGAGGTTGTGTATATGGGTGTACATTTGTTATGGATGAAACAGCAGCAGTAGTTTGTTTTTGGCTGGCTAAGGTGTCAAATCGGTGTTATCTCTGGCTCTCAGCCTCCTTGGAAAACTTTGTGTTTATGCTGTACCTGCCTGAACCGTGGGCACTGGGGCACACCCAAGCCATCTGTACCTTGGGTTGCTGCTGCAAGGTTATTGCAAATCATACACATGGGGGGTGAACACACACACAGGCTGTGTTCCAAAACCTATTGAGCTTCCTCACTGCCCGCTGGTTACATACAGGCAGCTGCCTTATAAGAAACCTGATAAGTGGTTGATTTAGAATATGGGCAGCAATACATGGCCACAATGTCACATACCACTCTGCACACTAGATTTTGACATTAGTACGTTGCTGAACTGTACACAAATCATAAAGCACACAAATACAAAGCATACACAAATATTTCTGTAAAATAACCCATTTTCAATTACAATGAACTAATTTTATTGTTTTTTTGGTATTAAATGACCATATAAAATGAGCATTACTCTCGCCCAATCTGTCATCTTGGATTGTTTTTTCTAATCTTGTTTCAATGCTTTCTGGGATTGCTTTCACCACTGAGAATACCGCTGCGCTGCCTTAAAATTGATTTTATTAAGCCCATGATGCTTTGAAATGCTGACCCATGTAGACAGACCACTAGGTTTTGGCACAGAGCAAAAGTGTTGCTACCATTTAATAGACCTCTGTGTCCATTGGACCTTGTTGTGTCCCTCGTCCATCTCTAGTGAGATTATAGCCAACAGAACCAGTGTAGGTTGAACCCAAACCCCCTCCCACACAATGGAGAGCCTCCAGGGTCTGATAGTCATCAGAAGCGTGTGGTCTCTCTCCCTTTCTCTCTCCAACTCTCTCTGGTGCTAAAGCTGATCAGAGAGCCAGCTACTCTCAGTGTGATCAGCCTGAAGGCTTTGTCTGACCTTTAGCAGATTAACAGCGCTGGCAGTGAGGACGGGCTGCTGTTGATATTCCACCACTGGCTCTGATCTCCTATCGTCACCATTCATTGTGGAGATAAGCTTGGGCAGACACAGGTGACGGGCCACTTTCTCTGTCTATCTGCACAGCTGTGGAGACAGAACTGCCTGTGTGAGTGCTGCCAATTCATAGATGGTAATTTTACCCCACAACCCTTTTCACATGATCTATTGTCTTGCAGTTGGAGAGAGACGCTTACAGCTTGTGGCGCTAATACAGGGGTAGAATTAAATTGCTTAATGTGAACGCAGGTTAGGCCTGTGGCTAAAAATGTAGGTTTAAAGTTATAAGAGAGCGTCTCGGTTTCCAGAGTGATCTCATTTGTGCTCCTACATATTTGTATTAAGTGGATTCATACACTTTGGGAAGTTTGAACATATACTGAAATGTACAATAGAAACATACTGAGGTTTTCAATAGATCCAAAGTGTTAAATTCTACAAAGACTGAAGTTGTATCGTAGCAGGTGACCGGGTTCAATATTTAGCCACAACCCCACAGCGGGACTCTAGTTTAGCAGAAAATTATGAATAAACTTTGTCCGTGAAAGTCTTTTTAGCGCAAATTTGTTTATAAATAAACTCCAGATGGGACGCAGTAATTTGCAGTGTTCATATGGATGATTTTAATCATCATCAAAGCTCACCAACTATGAAATATAACCGTGTGTAACTACCACATTTTCGCTCATTTAATGATTTTGTGTGTATGCCGTCAAAATGGTTCTGAGCAGTCTTTCGTAAAAACCACACTGAACATAATTAAATCATTACCAAAAAAACGTGAATGCATGAACTGTGTCAAATAAATACGCTGTTGTTAAAATCTTTAATATGTTTATCGCATTTATTATATGCACAATAAAATCACCATATGAATTCTGTTTCTTGTTAATAAATAATTCTGTATCCAGTATCCGGTACATAATAAAGGAATAGTTAGTGGTTGCAGACAAACAAATATGTTATTTTATATAAATGTGATATGTGATAATGAACCGCAATGTAATTGGTGGCGGCATAATGTGTCGTGTTGCATTTTCCAACAGCGCGTCAGTTTGCGCTGCAAGTGAATTGCGGCACTAATTGTTCTGATGATGCTGTCGCATATAATGTTACGGCGCTCGCAATAAACGAGTTCACAGTTGTTTGCTAAATTCCAGCTACATAATCAAAGCACCTTTGCACTTGTAATCACTTATGGTAATTGGTCAGAGATCCGGGGCTGGGCAGGATCGGTACTTACTGACGTTTTTCAAGTAATTAGATGTGAAACAAACACGAAACAAGAGCGGTTAGTAGCCACGGCGTTATCTGCATTCACAGGCAGAACAGACAAATCCTTCCACACACACAGACATGCATGATGCAACACGTCCTGGGCTTAGTCAATTTGTTTTGCAACCTAAGCACGTTGACCATGCCAAACAGGAAGCATTTCAAACTGAAGAAAAACTTCCATGTGTTTTTTTGCTAGTGCTTTGAAGCCCACCACTGAGCCAGTGTGCGTCAGTCTGGCGAGTACAACTAAAGCTAGAAGGACATGATTGTCTGGTGGCACAATCTGCTCACAGAGGGAATAAAACAAGGCAAACAGAGTTAAGAACCAAAACACTGCTGTTTCTAAGCGTACTGCAGTTAACCATGACATCCATATCGCAGGTGCACGGCAAGCGCCGCTCGAGTGCAGTGCGCATGCGACGGCAAATCCGAGCTGATTACGGTCTGCAGATTCTATGCCAGCGAGTTTATGTGCGGAGAGTCTGTGTGCGTGTGACACAGATTTTCCATTACCACTTAGACAACAGTAATTACTCTCCCTGCATTCAGGGGGTCGGGCACAGGGGGGTCAGCAAAGCCGACTCAAGCGATTTAAGGTGCAAAGGTTGAATACATTTAAACTGTGACCGTCGATGTTGTGCGACGGGGTGGGAACAACTTATAACTGTCCAACTCTCTCTCTCTCTCTCCTGCCTCTCTGCATTACACCACGCATCCGATCCAGTAAATATAAGGCCTGATAAGTCAGACAGTCGCTTTTGACGATCCATCAGAGAGAGATTATCAACGCCAGCCAGGATGGAGGGAGGCGGGCGGCACTGCGGTAATGACCACTAAATGACCAATCAGTGTGCAATAGCAACAAATGTGAGATTGTCAGTCCACACAGCTTCCTCCATCTCATTAGAAGAACCTGCACCTGTGGTCCTGCTGCAGCGCACATCTGTCCAACTTAACCCTTTCCTGCCCTTTCCTGGCGATACACACAAACCGTGCACTACACTGTAAAAAACCAGCGCTCAAAATCTGAATAACAATAGACATATTTTAATCTAATTGCAATGCTGTAAACACATTCACTTCATTTACCAATGAAACTGGCTGTACATTGCGTGTATTATTTGTATTAACTGATTAACTGCCCCTATTAAGCTACAATAGGCAGAAGATTTTAGGTCCAGATATAATAAATAATAGTCCAGATTTTGACAGTGAAAGCGACAGGGCAGAGCTGACTGTTGTTGAGCAATGACAAAATCAGTTTAATGATGCTGTTGGTACACAAGAAAAAGGCCTGGTGTTGTAAACAGAATAATGCAAAATTTCGCATCTGTGTTTAGCTACACGCACAGACCTTCCCACCTGCTACATGAAACAGGATAAAAGTTACAATTAACTAACTGATCGTCCAAACTCTTTCTGACAACAAAGTCATAAACAATAAAATCTGGCAAAAAAATAAAATCAATGCCCCAGTGCATGCTGGGAACAGAGCAAATGGACGACTTGTTTATTGTAGACCTGTTTGAACTAACAAAATACATCTAGCTGCACTACTGGCATTTCTTACTGTTGTTAAAACTTTAGATATACTAAAAAAATAAACTACAAAAAATAATCAGTAGGTGAATATCTGGAGATTTTTGAGCATCATGTATGAGTCATGGTTTACATTCATATTCATATGCTGCATGTGCAGCCTGCACGTCAATGGTGGAATTTGCTTTGGGAATTTTTACTCGGATTTGCATTTGAAAAGGTCTGGCGTCATCCCTTCTACATCTGTAGAGTAATGAAGGCTCTCGCCTGAGAGAAAATGGCGGGGCTTTATTAAATACAAGTCCAGTGTGTGATTCAGGCAAGATGCATAGCTCAGCAGCCTAAGGAAGAGAGGGATGAAGAAGAAGAGAGGGATAAGAGAGAGAGAGAGATTAACCTTTGCTTTCCTGACATCAAAGAGAGTGCTGTCCACACCAATCATGTCCAAGCCCGACTCCAATGTATTTTCAATCTGTCTTCTTCTTTCTACCTGTAAAGTGCCTCAGCAGCCCAACTCAGAATAGATAAGCCTGGAAGCTCTGACCAGAGCCATTTGTACGGAGGTCAGTGTGTACATAGTCCTCTAAATAAATGGCAAAGGTCTGGTTCACATTGTAGCTTATTCAGGCCAAGAACCATCCACCTAAACAGAAAGAGACATGTTATGCGACATACCAAGCAAAAAAGACTTTAAATAATGGTGGGACAGCTTCCATGAGCACAGAAAACACATACATAGAATATATGGACACATATACATATATAGAATACACGTATACCTATACATATAAACACATATATAGAATAAAATGTATAGACTGTCTTCCGAAACAGTGTAGACTATTTCAAAGACTGTGAAACAATAGCTGAGTTAGTAGTTAGTTAATTAGTAGTTCTACTCATGAAACCTAGTTACCAAATGCCTCAGACCAAACTCTGGATGTTTCCCAGATTTGATGCCACTAACCTGTCAAATCCAGTGATTATTCCTTCCTTACACCCTGTACCAATCCAGGACCTGCTACATTACTTTCCATCCAGGCAGGCTGATAAAAACACCATGCGTGCTCTTACTCCCCAGAAGTCACACAGCGGCAGCCAATCAGATTAGAGCTTGCCAAATCAAAAAACTGCGTTTGAGTTTCGTTTGCAATAAACATCAGGTTAGCAAACGGCTGTTGGCGGCCTGCTGTCAGGTGTTAAGACTAGCGCATATACTTTACTTAATGCATTTTTGTATGTGTGTATTGTATATGTTTCAAAGACAACTTTATACGGCGATTTTATCTTTATGTGGTGACTGCAGTTTGCCAGTCTCTTTGCGAGAGTGCTGAATATAATGTGTGGGACTGTGAGTGTTTATGCACCTGTCAACTGCCCAGCACTGCAGGTTACAGGGAAGAGAGTGGTCTGCTGTTAAAGTAGAGTATGCAGGCAGCGAGAAGCTGTCACCTACCATCTCAGTGCTCACCTCAAACACACTCAAGTCTCTTTATATATACACCTGCTTCCCTCTTTGCTGCTCACTCTCTTTACTCTGCCAATCCTGGAGGCCTGGCTGGTCTCTCATCTGATTCCACCTGTGACAGGTCAAAATTTCACCATGTACATTACCTCGTCTGCTTCTGTCTCTTTAAATTACCTGCTAACATCCATATTATGCTGATTTCACACTAACTAGCTTTACTACTGCTGCTTTGTTAATGGTTGAACATGCCTGCTAGCTTGCTCAATAACATGTTATGCTAACTACTAATTACTAATAGTACCGTACAGAATGCGTCTCACTACTAACAACTAACGACAGCTAAACCAATCTGAACCTCTCTGAATGTTACACTGTAAAAAACGGCGTTCCTTAAGTTTTCAGCAAAATCAAAGAGGAGATAAAATTACAACTGACAGTGATAAGCTAATTGCTTTAATTAAGTTAATTACTTTCTCAACCACTTTGAATTTCCTCACTAATTAATGAAATCAAGTTGAATCTCTACAAAATCAAGTGAAAATGGCAGAAGTTATGAAGTTGAATGGATGCACACAGGACAATGTACATAGCAAAATGCTGAATATTTTACAGTGTGACCAGTGATATTTACTAACAGCTCATTTTTAGCTTATCGCACATTAACGGCTGGACCCGCTGAGCATTAACACCTGGTCTAACAGAATAACTGCGCATTTCTTTTCCTTTAGCCCTGAATTATCCCATCAGATCTAATCCACTGCACTAATCAGGATGCTTGTCCTGAATCACTTGTGACTGTTAGAGAATGAAAACAGCCTCGCTGCATTGCATGTGATAAACACCAGACTAACACGCTGTTAGATCATCTGTCACAATATCACCTCAAGCTCTGATCCAAACGCTAGTGAGCTGTCTACAGAGAAGGCATTTTAAGACATTATAGACTCCCGACACAAAGACTTCTTAATCATGCCGTCTCCCAAGATACCGTGTTCTGGCCCAATTCTAAGGCAGCATGGCTTGTATCCATTGTGTAAAGAAGCAATCCCAGAATCCTTTGTGAAAAAACAGTGCGAAATTATGTATCCAAAACAAAACATTGACGATAGTTCAGTTTAATTCTAAATTAATTCGTATTTTGTGCATGCTATATATTTTTTATGTATGAAAATGCTCTTCATGTAGAGCACGCTGAAAAGATCACTTATAAGCTTACATGCTGCTTAGACTGCTCCTATTCACCACAGCTGCCTATGTAGACAGCAGACAGCGATGCAACTCTCTGAGTTTTGGAACAGAGCCTATGTTTTCCCATAATCAGACATTTCCCTGGAACATTTTCAGCCTTATCGCAATCTGCATGAATGTGCTACCCTCAAATCAGCGGGTTTTGTTTTCATTGCTGTCTTTGCCGTTTCCAGTATTCTGTCTCCAGTTGTTGCTACCTATTCCAGCACACACCTTTCTCATGTTTGATCATGCGAACCAAAATAAGAGCCTCAGCTCGTATCACCTGCTGGTCACGCTTGCTTTCAAATTAACTCAGGAGTGTTCACTCTTACTGAGAGACTGTGCTGTTGACATCACCAGCATGATAATTACAAGGCTGCTGTTTATTTGGACTTCTTACCGCCTGCACGAATGTCAAATAGCAGTAGGCTCCGCCCCCTCGTGTTCTGAGACGTGGAGGGCAACTGCTGCTCTCAGAGTTGTTTGTTTGTTAATGTCAATGCAATCTGGCCAATGAAAGGAACCTACCTGTAGGCAGGTTTTTGCTCACCTCTGTATGAAGACTTTCGTGGTGCTTATAATGTAAAAGGAGATTTCTGTTAAGAAAAAATAAACACAATGTATAAATGTAAATGCTAATGTGCGTGTATGGGAAAGACAGACACAGACTGCAAAGTACATCTGCTGTCACAGTGCTATAAACAGAGGACGTAAAACCACTGAGGGAACAAATATATATATTTTTGAGGCAGGCTGTAAAATGGTACCCACGAGCTGGTCTAAAGTGAGGCGGGAGATAATGTAACTGGAAATGTGACAGTATGGGTCATACGAGCGAAGTATCAAGCGTTTGTACAAATAAACGCTTATGCATCATCGTTCAGACACATTTGGCTGTTGTGCTTCAGTTGACATTTGTAATGGCTTTGAAAATGTTTGTTTAGACTGCAGTGGGATCCGAGGGGAAAAAACAGCTTTAACGCATTTTCCCTCCATCAAGCTGCAGATTACGCGACCACCATTCGAGTCGATTGCACGAGCATGAGCAGAACTCTGTAAGATGGAGATCAAATGCTGCTTTATTGAGTTGATTTTGGCTGTTGTGCACAGCATCTCTGGGAACGCAGCTGTCGTGGTAACGCAGGGCTCTGAAATGGAAGCTTTGGAGACACACGGAACTGTCAGTGGTGCTGAAACCCTCAAAAGCTGAGCTTCGGTTGTTACAGGGGCTTCACCGTGTTGTACCAGGGCTGAGGCAGCAGCATGTTGTAACATGTGGCATCTACTGTGAGAGGCTTTTCAACGGCACTGATATGGGTGCTGATAACCGGGCAGGGCTCTCACTCAAAGCCTCGCAGTATCAGTCCTCCAACACCATCACTGTCAGCCGCAATAAGACCAGGCTTTGGGCTAACACACACAGACATAATGTGATCAATTGTGCGGGCAAACAAAGTCGCTTCTCTTATCAAAATCGCTGCCAACTCGACAGCTCGCCCGCGCGTAATTCATGCAGGTGTCACGAGGCCGTGATTCACAAAGGCTGACAGCTGGCACAGATGCACGCGCTTACGTGCACCCTCTCCCCTGCATGCGTGAAAGTTGACAGTGAGATTCACATGCGTCCACGCAATTAAAAGTGCACACTTCAAACTAAGTGACGAGGGATGCGCACGAGTAGGCGATAAGCCAAGGGCTCATTAATGACAGCAGGATCAATAATAACTTGACAGTTTTTAACAACTACACACAATCATGAAAAACAGGTGCTGCGTTTTTAATTGGCTGATTACCGTTTACGGCATCTTTTCGACTCGGCGTATCATCAGCGCTTAACAAACAGGACACGGAAAGACTGGCGCTGATGTCGTTTCATAAACGTTCTAAAAACAATAGTGTTTGGTTCTGGAAGTATTTGGTTCTGGAAATTTTTGTTTGTTTTAAAATGATGTCCCAAAATAAACATTTATAGAAGCGGTTTCTCAAAAACTTTTGCTAGGGAAGCATGCAAGACATCCATGACACATGCATGTACTTAAGGAGACAAAATGCCTATTCCTAATATACACACACACACACACACAAAGAGAGAGAGGGAGAGAGATACTCCAACACAACATGTGTACAAACCCACACAACAGAAAGCTCACTGCATCTTTCATCAAACTAAAGGGCAGCAATTTTTGAATAATATATGAGCTATGTCTCTCTGTTGGTAAAGGGACAAAACAATCAATTTTTCTTTATGAAATAAGGATGAAGGAGAAAAATGAGCTGCATGCATCCCCATCGTCACTGAAGATCACATTAGGAAAAAGCACAAGGGGTAATTTAGAGCGCGAGGAAAAATAGAGAAGTTTTTTTTTTACAAAACTCTCTATTCATTAAAAAGGTTCGATTAAATAGAGATCTTTCTCAATAATCATTTTAAACATGGAAAAAAACAGATACGAGAAACGTTGTGCTCGCAGACGGGAAGAGAGTCCAGGCTGGTGAGGGGTGACATTTTTAGAGCTGGAATGAGAGAGACAAACGAACAGAACAGAGGAAAAAATATGAGCAGAAGCAGAGAAATAACCGCTGGCCCTCAAGGGAGAAGACAGATGAAAAAATGACAGATGAACGAGGGCTTTCCTTTAAAGCCATTAGAGCGGTCCGCAGACATGCAGTGAGTAAATGTCAGACCCGAGTTTGATGGGGAAGATCAGCTAAGAAAAGATCTCCACTGCCAGAACGTCTGTCCACTTCTAATCACTAAACACTCTCTCTACCTCTCTTCTCCTCTCAGCTTTATATTGGACTCACCCAAATTATACGATCTCTCTTCGATAGCTACATGCAAGTGGACTAGAGGGACCAGGGAGCTAAAAATAGACCCAGGATTCATACAGCTCCTGTAGCTGTGTGAAGAGCACAAAAGGTTGTGGGTTCGAATCCCAGGGAGCACATATACTGAGAAAATGTATAACTCGAATGTACTGTACTGTAAGTGGCTCTGGATAAAATGCAATTGGCAGACGCATTTGCCCAAATGCACAAATGTAAATACACAGAAAATAATTCTAATGGTTCCTGTCTATATCAAAGACAAACAGGTTTGTACTGTCAGTATAGCAATTAAGGACGGGCACGAGTTTCTGAGTACTCATAAATGACAACAATCAATAATAAAACACAATGACAGTGTGGCTTTCATTTATTTTTGTTCTTCAACACTTCATTTTATATTTTGTGACTGAATATGTGGCATTTGAAAGGGTACCCTGATTGGTTAAACCTTGAACAGCAAATTCACACTTACGGTGAAGCTTTGAGAGACAGGCACAATGCTTTTTTTGTATTTAAAACAGCTAGACGGTGGGCAGTTAATAGAAATGAATGCTACCAAATGGAGAGCCAGTGAGACACATTTTTAAAAGTTTAGAACTATTTTTTATTTTGTGAGACGTGCAGATAGAAAATGTTCCATCCACCCCCTCCGAGCCCCGCCTTAAGTAGTAGTCAAGTACCTTGATTTATTTATTTCAGTCAAAATGAGCCAAATGCACATCCTTAGCAGACACTGCAGTAAATTTATCAGTTAATATTTCAGACGATGCTAAATAATTCCTGCTGGATTCAGTAGTTCTAAAGCAACAACATCTGGGACTGTACAACGATAGTTATTATACAATGTGAAGTCAGTACCAATCTTAGAATGCATTTAAAGGTCACAGTTTGGGCAACAGGGAAAGCCGGGAAGACTGCTGGCATTTGGAAACCAAACAATGGTGTTGGGAGTGCATTGCGGGGGCAAGTCTACAAAATGGAGCGCTGTGATGGGCTGACCCAGCGCGTGCCTGGCTCTCCATGCGCTCCCTGGACTCCCGCTGCAAGCAGGATTGATGAGTGCGGTCTGGCGAGCCGACACTGGGACAGATTACAAACACGGCTCTTTTGTCTTTGTACACCAGGGTTCTTCTGAGCACGGAGGCCCTGCATTAATTGGTAGCAGTCCCCCGTAGAGAGAGTCCCCAGCTGTGCGGTTCACTATTACTTCTGTCATCCGAGACTCCTACTACAAACAAAGCAGTGTGTGAGCACCTATGAGAGGCGTGTAACCGCGTGAGCATGACTTTGTGTGTGTGTGTGTGTAGTGATGCAGCCATTATTTTTATTATATTATTTTCATAATCATTATTTTAAGGTTTGTACAAAAGAATAATAGTAGCAGACCATAAAATGACATACAGACCTACCAGTGCAAGCGTGTGTTGAATTGTTGTTTTGACAATATAAACATATAAGCGGTAATCTACTATGGATAACTTTTCAGCAAGGGCTGGTTGGCAAACAATTTGTCATCTAATTCATAAGCCAAGCGGATCAAGTTTATAATATGTCCCTCAAACTTTTTGTGATGCACTTTTTTTTTGATGTGATGTATCTACATGTAACTTTGTGCAACATTATCAAGATTTGATGAAACACATAGATCATTTCTTTATCTCACATACAAAGAGATGACAGGGAAAAAAAGACTTAAAGGTGCTGCAAGCCATTTCTTTGTGGAATACAGCATATAAAATGTCCCCAGAACCTGACAGGTCTCTCTGAAATAGGTGTCCTGAGAAATCACACCTGTCTCTATGACAGCCCGAGGCTCTAGACACCAAAAAAAGAGTCAGGGAAGAGGCCTGCCCTTCTTTAACCAATCAAAAACCTGGAGACACTCTCTGCCTGTCAATCACTTTGCAAGTCTGAGTTTGCTGACATCGGAGGGCAGTGTTTTGAAGACAGCCCAGCTAACAGGGAATGTTCTCAGAACATTGGCTAACGTTCTCTAAAAGTTCTCTCAAAATTATCAAAAACATTCTTACAGTAACATTAGTAAAGCACTCTCTATCATATATATTTAAAACGTAATTCTTAGTTATTCTTATGCTTAGAGTTAGTGGAATGTTTTAGAAATGTTACAGAACTAAAAAAAAGTAGAATTTTAAAAAGAGATTTGAATTTTTAAAAAACAAATTAAAAATTTTTTTGAAGAACGTTCTTACAGCTGTGCAATAACATTAATACAATGTCTAAAAAACTACCTTTTGAATGTTACTAAACCTTTTTGTTACTTCGTGGAAACATTCTTACAACCCAAAATTGTTAGCTGGGAGGCCGTGCGGTTAAATGGACAGAGAGCGGTCTAATTCTGGCCAAGTCTGGAGGAAGTTGGCAAAGTGGCTAACCTTCTAAAACCTTCTTCTGAAAGGTTATACCAAGCAGACAAAGTGTCATGAATATGCTGGAGGCCAAAATCTCTCAGAGCATAAAGTACGGCTGCACTGTATCCAAGCAACCTTAAGGCATTTATGAGGTGGCAGGGAGAAGGAAAAGGGACTGTGATTAGAGTCAGGAGTTTAAGAAGGATTGTGCTGCCTCATTTAGAGTCAGAGCTGGAGTCAGCAGACTAGTGAGCTCAGGAAATCACAGATCTGCAAGCAAGTGCTTGCTAAGGTTTAAGGACAAAATGCACCTTGATGCTCTCCAGCCGCATATGCGTTGCGCCGCATTCCTCTTTTGCGATCGGTCGCTTTGAGCGCCATCCAGGGAGCCTGGAGAAAGACAATGAGCTCAGAGCGAGAGTTCTCAGCACGGTTCCGTCTGTGTGTGAGAGTGTACGAGGACTCTAGGGAGGCCCAGCACGTTTATTATGCTAAATGTGATTCTTGAATCTCAGCGAATGGCTGCTAATGAAGCACATGGGGTGCCTGGGCTGCAGTCGGGTGATCCTGCTGTTTATCAGTGAAGTTGCAACCTCTCTTCAAGTTTTAGTGAAAGAGCTATATCAGTGTGTATCTTATCTGTGAAATGACTGACAATAAGTTTTTCCTTCTGTTTTGTTAATGATAAAGATGAGACAAAGGAGAGGCATTGTGATGAGACAAAATTATACGTTTGTGATTAAAAACATTCTGTTGATGACAAAGTTAAAACACAAACACACACACACACACACACACATTAGGTTTCTATGGCTTGTGGGGATTTTCCATAGACATGACTTGTATATTATACAAACTGTACATTTTATCACCTAACCCTCATCCTACCCCTAAACCTAACCCTCGCTAAAAACCTTTTGCGGTTATACATTTTCAATAAAACAAAGACCAGCTGGCTGGTCTCCACAATGCAGGTGTGTGTGACTTTTGCCATCCTTCTGGGAGCTTTTGATCCCCACAATGATGGGAGATACACACACACACTGAAAACACACACACACACACACACACACTGATGGTCAGCAACAGGCGAACAACATGTATACACACATACATACACACACTTTGATTATCAGCAACAGGCAAACAAGGAGAGATATAGAGGCTGTATGCAAAAGAGACTAAGAGAGAAAGAGGCGCGGCAGAAGAGAAGAGAGAGAGAGAGAGAGCTTGACCCAGTTTGCAGACACCATGCTGAGCTCGCAGCCAACCCTGCAATAAATAACTGGCTGCAGCCTGACAGAGCCTAACAGCTGCTCGGTGGCCGTCTGTCCCCCCAAATGTCGTCTTTCGTCCCCCACTGCACCTCCCAATCCATCTCACCTGCATGAAGTCACATGCTGGTCCATGCTATGACCATTATGCTAAGCACTCTGTCCCATGCCATAGACTGCTTAGGACGTAAGCAGAGAGGTTCATGGGACACACGGTCTTACATAAACATTTACATTTCTGCATTTGGCAGACGCTTTTATCTAAATATAGTATTATTGCATTATAAGATGGTCATTATCATATAAAAATGTGACTATTTTGATTACAGCGTGTCATCAAGGGGTGTTTTAGCACTCAAGGATCCAACGAAATAAATAAGCGGTTATCAAATATTGTTATTATAAGAGAAACATGAAACTAGCGAAGCTAATTAGGAAATTAATTACACGGGGACACCAACCAATTATAAAATGCAGCGGTTATTATACAGGAAGATTTTATTTGAACGTTTGTGGCACAATTGCCACAACTGACCAATCAGAAGTAAGTATTTCAGAGAGAGCCATGTAATAAATATAGACATATCAAGGCACACAGTAATGGCCTGACATGCTGTCACACAGTGAGAACCTGTGTCCCACAACACATACATTGACCACATATAAATATTCATCAAAGCTCAAGGACAGTTGGTCCATACAATCCCAAGACGCACATCATCAGGGCGTATCTTCACACGTTCACCTTCCATTTCAGACCTTGTTTCTCCTGCTTAAATGAGCAAGATGGGAATGTTTTCTCAAAGTCAAAATCACTCTTCTATGAGGACTTCAAAAGACTTAAAGGTATGGTAGGCAATTTCTGAGAGGCTAGCAATAGCAACCTAGCTTTGAATGCATAAGATCCCTGCCTTCAGGGTGATCTCCAAAGCCACGCCTCCAACAGGCCTACACATGAACGCATACATCGTTTGACAGACAAGACATCCTATCATTGAATTTGGACCGAATGCGATGATTGGACGAACATTTCATGGCCCTGTGCCTCCCACAAAAGATATATATTTATATAAATATATTTAGACTTGAACTTGACTAGTGATCCTGCTATCAGGATGTGAAGAGACTTTCAAACAGCACAACAAAAAATGTTTCTGAAAAAAACAATATCGCCAACCCTTTTAACAGATTTGACTGTGATACATGCATACATGTGTGTTTGTGAGTGTAAGGACAGGGTTAATAGTAATAGTTTTAATAGTTTAATAGTTTCTAGGTTAATAGGTTACTAGTTTTTAACAATAATAAACAGAATACAAATATCTGCATTGTAACATTACAGTTAACGTTACAGTATAACTATCCACTTTGTACAGGCTTGTACCAAACATCCCCTTCTACCTCCATTAGGGAAATTAAAAGGTGACGATAAAGCAGCACACAAACACAGCATGCCAAACACAGCTGCTACATCCAGTAACGATTTTCCAAACTGGGTGCTTGCATTACTGCTCAAAAGTTTAATGTTACAAGTACACGCTAGCGGTTTAATGTTTTAGTGTCTACTGGAGGTCTAATGCTTGAGAGTTCATTAACGCTCTAATATTTTAGTACCTACCAGAGGTCCGTGAGCAATGTTTTATTGCTCAGCAGTAGTCTAATGTTCTAGCGTTTTAGTACTCATCACAGGTCTGGAGTTTTAGTGGTCGCTGGTGGTTTAGTGCTTTGGTACTTACTAATGCTCTGATGTTTAGCATGCAGCTGAGGTCTAACGTTCAAATGAACTTGAAAAAACTGAGTCGTTTTTTAAAAAAGACGTCCGCCTTTTCATTTTAAAGTGAAAGAAACTTAGCAGAGTAAACTGTAATTACTATAATGTTTTGCATAATTTGCATTATGACAGCGTGATTATGGGGAGATAAAAGGAAGAGAAATGCAGAGTAAAAACCAATATGCCACTGAGTATTTTTAATTGCCATTCATCATAAATGAAAGCCGTGGAGGGTTGCACACTCTGAAATGTCAAGCATGGCAAAAGCAGGTGGGAAGTGACTGTGATTAATCAGTTTTATTCAAAGCAGCATTTGTCATTGACCCTAACGCAGGGAGAATATGCAGCTCTAAGGTTGTTTTCACACTTGGTTCAATTGCTTGATCCGAATCAGGGTTCAATGCCACTCCCCGCACTCCGCAGGTCACTTTTCACAATGTGTTATTTGGATTTGAAACTACGGTACATTTAAGTCATTAAATCGAGTATCACTGTATAATTTAATGGCGGCTGTTTACTACTGTGGCTATCAAAAACATTTTGCTAGGACTGGCTAATATATAGTCATGATATAGTCACAATTATCATAATATTTTTAACATGCTTTTTATTTGGCGTGTTAAAAGCTTAAAGCTTTCAATCACTTTTTGTCTTTATTAAAGTTGCAATCTGAAACTTCCGCCTCTCTAACGCCATCTTTGTTTTGAACATGAAATTGCAGGTCACTTTATGTATTTTTATGCGAGTGTTGAAGCAAAATGAAGTCAAACGGACATTTCCCAGGAAATTGTACTCGACAGCTCAAATGATAAATCATTATAAACTTACTGTTGTGAATTGGGTTATGGTAAAGAGACTGAACACTGATCTGTTATGTACTTGCTCAATAACAGAGTTCATTTTTTAACCCCCTAAAAAGTTATAGATTACAGATTTAATAAGAAACAATCTTTTTACATTTCTGTCAAAATAAATGCATACATATTAAGATATATATTAAACATTTTGGAATTGTAGACTGCAAACTACTTAAGTTATGTATAATTTTATTCTATATGCCCAACTATACACCCACAACACAAACAGAAGTCTGCAATGAATGCATTGCAGGAGATGCAAAGAACAAGAGATGAAAATACTCCTAAAACAATTACAGCCAACACAACGCAATCCCAACCCAGCAATCCAGTGGAATGATGGGAATACATGGCACACTTCTTGTGCGGTAGAGTGCATGCCGTTTAGCGCAGTACTCATAATAAGTAGAGAATGTAACACGGATCCAGATGAGCTCATTACCAACCTCTGTGCATGCCAAATTCATACT
>JAZGTJ010010288.1:0-18282 GCA_036877575.1 Botia almorhae | reverse complement strand
ACTGAATACATACACAAGAAGAAAACTCTTCCAGATGTTTCTCTCAGGGCTGACGTGAGGAGACATTTAAAGATGGATGAGAGGTGTTCATATCTGTCAAAGAGGCTGTGAGTTATTAGAGCATGCCCGCCCAGTGGCCATCTCGGTTCATGCACACCTGAGTTTGAGTGCCAAGGGCCATGGGGAACAGGTGCAACTAAACTTGCATCTCCCACCTGAATAAACGCGCCCTGCGTGTACTCTGTATGCACAATTATTAAGGTATAAAGGCATTTTTTTCTAATAGTGCAACAGCGCATGCCAATGCACTGCTACATTATATTGTAATTGTATTTCCTGAGGTTACAGACTTATTGAAACATTCAAAAGGGTTCCATTAGTATCTGCATAATCAGCCTTATTTATCAACATCTTTATTTAATTTCTGTTTTCTATAAACACAAAGCTCAGAAAAAGCCTTACTGCTGAGATTTTTCTGTGTGTATGCGGCTGAATTGTGGTGTTTAAGAGAGTGGATGCTTTCTTAAAATCTTTCTAATGACCCTCTTGTCTTCTAAATGTGGGTCCTCATTACTGGCGAGGCGTCAGTGAATATGCCTGTAATGGCTGGCAGCACTCGTCAGGCTGGAATAATGATTAAGAGGCTCTCATTCCATCTTTTGTGTTTTTCATTCTCTAATGTCCTAAAGAGATCAGGGTCCTCTCCAAGCCCAAATACACCAGACAGATCAAGGATAAAACATCTGTACTAATTGGCCCTCAGGCACTCAACAGATGAGGAAACTTGACGATGTATAGCAGCTCTTTGAATTAAGATATTACAACCTGAACATGTAAATTTAGCTAAAGCATAATGGATTTATTAAGAACATAAAGACTATCAGCAAAGTCACAACTGATATTTGTAAAGCTGTACTTATAAATGCATATATTATAAGATGAAGGGATGTCAACTGGTATTTAGTACACTATCAGTAACACTTCAAAGGTCTGGATTCAAAGGTCTGAGGCCAAACTGGAAACCTCTAAATAAACAATGTTTTAAAATAATGTCCTCTTCTGTCCCAGAAAAGAACAGAATAAGTCCTAGAAAGGATAAAGTTGTTGAATGTTCCAAAAAAAAACATTTGTTATATGAAGAAAAATATTCAAGATTCTGCACTGTTTCTGGCATTAATTGAATTTTGAAAACCAAAGATGATATTGTCCATGTGTGCTATTTGTTTGGTCATAAAAGAAGAGATTTCCCTGCTTTCATTGAAGCACACCAGATGCTCTTTGGAATATTCTCAGATCATGGTGGGATCACTTGGATCATCAGATTTGGCTTGTTGTATTTATAAGAAAGAGAGGTGACACTTGTGAGGGGGGGTTATTAACCAAATATTGGGGAACAAATGTGTACCCAAAAGTTAGCAAGACCTGACAAATCTTGGAAAAACCTCTTTTTGGGGACATCCCTACTTGTACAAATGCTATAAAAATATAGTAAATACATTTTTTTATTGTAAAAACACAAAGTTTTCAGTTAGGGTAAGAGTGTGGGGTAATGGTTATGTTTTTATAACTAGCTCTATAAGTACAATAGAAGTATGGAATGACCCCATTTGGATAAGCAAACATGAAATATTAGTGTATGTCAGGAATTATGAGAGCGTGATCTGCTTAGTGAGAACATTGCAATGCTGAAAATCATATTAAGTGATTTGACAGGTATGACAGATGCTGTCAAGCTAGGAAATGATTGGACTGTCAGTGTCATTCACTGATTCACTTGTGATCCAAAAGCTTTCTCACTCTTGCCTTGCTCTGTTTCTCTTTGTCTCTCTCTCTCTGTGTCCTTCTCACTGTACTGTACATAATCTAATGGGGTTTAAAAGACAAACAGTGAAAGATAAATATTCTTTCTGAATATAGGTGCTCAGAAATGTTTAAATGGGGAATGTATGCACACAATCACACAATGCTAAGGAAATATGTGGATCCTCCCAAATCTATACCTGAATATGGAGTTTTTACAGACTTAATGTTTGTTCTATTTATTAAGGACAAAGAACTCAAGTAAAGAATGTAAATGCACTAAATACTTGGTAAAAATTTGGTCTAGAGAAATTTAAAAAATAGTGGCGTGATTGATGTTCTTTTCAGCAGATTTTGCATTTCTTTAAAATACTTGTTTTTACAGAGAATATAATACTTTTTACAGAGAAAGAATAGTCTGAATGAAATAGCAGAGAACGGTGACGAGCAGCCGGCATGTGCAGGATATAAGACCATTGTCTTCCAGGCTTTGTTTGTTCAGCCATTAGGTTAATGCTTTAACATCTATTGTACTTAAACTCCATTAAACATACCATGATGCCTTATTGATGTGATTCTGGCATGAGGCCGCAAGAACAGAACGTCCATTCCGAAGTCATGTTTCTGATTTCAGCTACACAGAACTTGTGAGAAATACGCAGTAGCTCTGTGGGCAACTAACGATTCAAGGAACACAGACTTAACACAGCTTGAATAGAAGTTAGAAAAATACCATTGCTGACACACACGCTTGCTCGTGACTACACAGTCTAGACACCATGCATTGGTCAGTCCTTTAAGAGTGAATCACGACAGCTCCTAATGAATCACTCTCTTCAAACAGTACATACTGTAGAGTGAAAAACTGTTTAAATGAATCATCTAAAGTGAGTCACATCATTAGGTGAATAAACCACAAATCTTTCCAAATATCTCAGTACAGCACTAACTTCAGGGGTTTTATTCATTTTAAAAGTAACCCGGTTAGAAATGTAACATTATTCTTTTTCTAATTGATTGTATTTTTTATGCTGTTTAAAGTTAGATCTGTCAAAAAGCAATTAATAGCATTTATTAACCTAGTTTACAGGCAAGAACTAACAAACCAAATAAGAAAGATTTCAAAAAGTTACATTTTCATGGTTAGTCAAATTCGATTGTAAAAGAACATTTTTGGCCATAGGGTGTATATAGTGTAGCTGTACCTGCCTTTTAATGCTTGTTCTTGGGCATGTTAAAATAGAGAAAAAGGCAAAAGAATAGATTTCAAAAAGGATAAAGCCCAGAAAAGAAGAAGAGAGAGAGGAATATATTTAGAGGCAATGTGCTCAGAATGGTGAGGGCTGCTGTGTCTCAAAATGTGATTTATTGTCTGAAAGATAATTCAACAACATTCAACACTCACTCAAGGCCATAATACCAGCATCCCACAGAGCCCTGTCCTGACCACACACACACACACACACACACACACACACACACTGATGTCCAGGTGGCTCAGGCTTGATTACTGGCTAATTTATGGTCAGGCCCCTGTCAGCCACTGGCTCCCAGCACACAACCAGTACTGACACTTGTATGGAATAAAATCCTTACAGCTGCCTTAGTCTATTATTCTCTCTCTCCCTCTCTCTCTCGCACTCCCCCCTGAGTTTAACTGAGCAAAATTAGTGCAAAAAGCAGGAATGTCGAGGCCTCAGAGCCACACATCAACTCCAATTAAATTTCCGAACAACACAGAGTGAGCAAGAAAACGTGAGAGAGAGAGCGACTGTAGCAGTTTAAACCCTTCTTACGCCATATTTACAACCATAGGCTTACATGTCTGGAAGGACATAAATCCCCTAACTCCCTACATGTGCCAGCTTGTATGAGATTGTGTAAAATGTTTCTGCATTTTATTAAACAGAATTAAGTTGCAAATGTCTGTGTTGTCTAACAACATGTAAATAATAAAACTGCATATTAAAAAATGCTACTCTGTGATCTCAATTCAAATTACTGGCCAATTTCACTGCGCGAAAAGCTATGTGTAAAATTCAGCTCTTTGAGCATGGATTGGTCTCGTGAGCATAAAACTGCCCTCTAATAACCTCTATCCACAACTTTCTCTGTTATCTTTATCTCTAACTTTTTCCCTTTTATCTCTCGCTCTTCTGTCTATCCTCTGCAGCGCGCCCACCAATCCTGATAGTCAGGTCACAATTGCATAAAACAATGTAAAATGCTTTATATTAGAATGCATAGACTGTGCCGAGCAGTTCTAAGCTTTTCCAGTAGGCCGTGTTCATCTCATCGATATCGATGTGGACAAGATTTCCCACAACGCTGATGTTCCCCCACACATTTTTACATTAAAGAATATTTAGTTTTCCAGGCTCTAAATCTATCTGTCTCTTTCACAAATACCTCACACCCAGATGAAATAGCATATTGAATAGCATTTCGAGCCACTGAGCTCCACACTTTGATGGCTTCTCCACTCTGTATTTGTCATGGACACCAGTCTATGTACCCAGACTAACTTAATTAGTGTTCTTTCCCTGCTCCTCTGAAACTTTATAGGGCCACAAAGCATGTAAATTACATTCTAAGGCTCTTTTAGTGACTCCGGTTACCAAGGTAATGACATAACCTGCGATGAGAAAAGCAGCATTAGAGGGTAGCTGATTCAAATGATCTGGTCTGAGGACATTTCACGAGATTAAAAGAAAGGTAATCGCGAGAGAGTCGTTTCAAAGAAAAGTAGAAGTTATAGCCGCAAACAGCTTTTGCCTTTAACTTGGTTCAGCATCCCTTAGCATGACGTTGGCTGACTGAAAAGAGCCTTTACCTCGCGCAAAGTAGAGAGCAAAATGACGATAAATCTCCAGTAAAAGGTGTCTCGGCTAAGTCTTAGCAGACGTGTCTTGACCTTGACTGTGTGGCAAAACTAGTGCTGAGTGCTGCTAATGAAGTGTCACGGCTCATAAGACCTTATGGAAAACTAGGCCATAGTGTGAGAAAGGGGGTAAAGGAACGTTCTCTTGTATCAACTGCTCTTCAAGGTGTACTCTCATAGTGAGAATGGTTTTAAATGTCTTGTGTGACCTCAGCTTCCTGCCTGGCTCATTCTCTGTGGCTCATTATTGGTTCTTGTATGAACATGTAAAGGCAAGGAATTATAGATGTATGAATTACATGTACATTAATGTATTTGGTACATATAGACACATACAGAAAATACCTACTATTTTTAGTAGTTATGTGCATTGGAGTGTTTGGTTATATTTTGTTATTTAGTTAATGCTTATTGCAGTGTTTTGATGGTGTGTGTTAGTCTGTTTTGTCTTTGTGTAACAATGCATATTGTATATGTTAACTTTTTATTAATGGTAAATAATTGTGGCATTGTTTTACAATTGTAATATTATAGAGTTTATCAGTACAATACTACTGATATATTTTGTTTCTAATAGATTATGAATATGAAAAAACTCATAATGCCCAAAATATCGCCACAGTTTTTTTTTTTTTTGGAACTGCAGCTGACAGTTTTTTAAAACCATAATTTAAAAAAAAGCAAAAAAACAAACACTGCAGTCTATGCCGTAGTGTGTTTGGAATTGAATTTTGGTATAAGCTTATTTTATTGTCATTCTAAAACTGCTTGAATTCAGAACGCACAGCCGTCAGAAGAGTCTTTAAAAATAGGAGAAAATAGAGATATAGAGAAAGACAGGAAGAGAGGGAGAGATGAAGAAAACAAACTCATTTGTAAGCAACTGCACATATAATTAAATTTCCAGCTAAAAGCCTTGTTTGTCATGCATTCTCATTTGCATTGCTTTTAAATATTCATGGGTTTATTTGCATGAACTAGGACAATGTCTGTGCATGAAACGTCATCCTGCGTTCCAAAGATGTTTTAGTTTGACATTCCACTCAGTGCTATAAGGGACACAAATGTGCTTTCCTAGCAACACACACACAAACCCACTTAAATGTACAAATGTAGCCATGTAGCGATGCATATTTCTCTCTCGGGCGATGAATGACCTGCTATTTAGAGGTGCACCAAAGCTTTCAGGGACATAAATTAAAATCTGAAGATGAAAGATGAAACACATAACAGTATCAAAAGACCAAAATAAACAAACAAAACATACATCAGCAAATGACAAACAGAAACTTTTTCTTTTATTAAAATACTATTTCAGCTGTTCTGACATCTCAAATACTAACAACATCTCACCTTTCAACAGAGAAGATCAGAACCCAATGGGAAAAGTATTCGGTAAGTACAATTAAAGCTGCAATCCATAACCTTTGCCCCTCTATCACCATCTCTGTTCAAAACTTTGAAAAATTGCTAATTGTTTGTGGAATTTTTATAACATGGATGACACTTTTAAATTCTAAACTGCTGTAAGAACAAGCTACAAATGCTGCACCATTCCAGCACTCACACACATGCTATTTAGTAGCTGGATCTTTCTGTTTAGAGGTGTAACGTGACCACAGGTCAAAGTGACATATACCGGAAAATCAGACCTGGGCAGCTCAAATTAAAAATCATTATTACAAACATACTGCGGCAAATTGGGGTCAGGTATGGAGACCATTTTGAACAATGACCATGTACTTGTTAAGTAATTGTATTTTGTTTGTTTTTAATCCAAAAAAGTTATGGATTGCAGCTTCAAGATGAATAAAGTGGGATATTAAAAAGAGATTGTTGACTAGCCGTCAACATTTGAGGCAGACGTCCTATGATTCGTTCTTGTTGCTCTCTCTGTGTTTTTTAAATGCACGTTCTCATTTCATTACCGTCAGAAGCGAGTGTCTGTCGCTGTAGGAGTCTGTCACTGTCGCAGGGCTATGGAGATGGAGGAATTTAAATAAATATTTAACTGTAAGCTACTGTATAGGGAGACCCGGTAGATAGAGTCGCGGGCAGGAGACGTGTGTATATAAGGCTTGATGAATTTTAAAGGTAACAATGCCTCAGTGTCTGCATAATTTACTTAACAACACATACAAATACTGGACTGTGCAAGGGGTGGTGATGGTCAATTGAGATAACTACTACTATAATACTACTATAGACCCTTAATACACAAACATAACACACCCAAGGCTTTGCCCTGTTTCTGCAAATCACAGTGTTACTTTATGGCTGGACTAACAGCTCTTGCATTTTAATTATCTTCCTCATCCCATTTAGCAAGTGACACACATAAGCGCACACTCATCTCTCTATATCTTCAGCGCCCTCATTTGGATAAACTGAGGGGTCGTGCTGTAACAATTCATTACACTCAAAGAGAGAAAGGCTTTTCAAATTTGAACTCAAGCTAAAGAGCAGGTTTGGTTCTGGCTGCCGACGTTAGCTATCTCACTTTCTTTCTCTCTCCTCCTTTGTGTCTTTCTTCTTCCCCATCTTCCTGTCAGGCTGATGGTGTGTTGGTCTGACACAAGCAGACGGTTGGTCTCTGAGGCGGATTAAAACACTGAGGTGAAGGAATGTGCAGACCGAGGTCAACCTCTGACAGCGCTCTGCTTCAAAAGACCCACTCTAATTTCACTCCATGCAAATCAATGATGATACCTTGCTGATTACAGCCTCATTACACCCTTTGAAGTGAATACCATGTACTGGCAGCAGATGCCACACAAGGCTCACCTGAGGAATGAAATAGTTTCCTTCATCCCTACATGCTCCCCTTTGGTGTAACATGTCGTGCTCTACATTTCTCAGGAGTTGGATTAAACACTGTTGTTTTCTGCACTCGTCATTTGGCAGTTTAGTCCTGCTTGAATGTTTACATTGGTCTAGCTGGTTGGTTAGCATGGGCATTGTTGTTTAACAGCAGACTGAACTGTTCACTGAGCTAGTGAAGATAGCTAGTGAAGATAGAGATTCTTCATTAGCCAGCATGATCTTCCAGTGTTAGCTGGTTTATCCTGGTGGCAGCGTCAGAACACTAGCATCCATAACTCAACATGTGCTGGTCACCAGCTGTGCTTGTCGTTTTAGCTGTTTTTTTATGTTTGAGACAGTGAAGGTATTTAGTGGTATACATGGACGCAGTTTGAGGAGATTTGGGTGGCTCACCAACCCTTCCCGTCTCCCAGGAAACCGATGAATTTGTGTGCGCACAAGTGTGTCTGCGTCTGAGCTTGTGCGCGTGGAAGCACGGATGTCTATGTGTGAGCATGTGTGTCAAGGGCTGGCAGCAGCCAGACCTGCTCAGCCTCAAACGGGCAGTGGCCCAAACCATGCTGAGTTTGGTGCTATTCAAGTCGACAGGACTCTCACATCCTTCTCTCTTACCTTTGCTCTTCTTTCTTCCCCCAGCCCACCCTTCACCAAATCACAGCTGACATGTCATGCGCCTCCTGGGGCCTCCGCCAGGCTTATCTCATTTGGCCACTTGTCTTTATTTGTCTGACTCCAGGGGAACATTTATACATTCATTCATCCATCCATCCTTCTCTCACACTTTGCATGCACATTTTTCTTCTGTATACTTATTCAAAATTAAAATATCATGAAGACTGGGTTCAGGTGTTGAAGTTCTGATTTTGTGAAATGTTTACATAATGTTGGTCAAAAAGATTTTCCAGTTAGTTGTTGACTTTCATACAGAGCCCAAGATCAGTCTTTAAATTTAGGCCTTTGTACAGTTGGGATTAGGGTCAGTACATAAACATCTACTTTAATTATCTGCAGCATTTTATCACAAGCAAAATTTTTCAAAAGGAATTTGTGTTTAAGATCTCTATTAGGATGCAGTGCCAGTAGTAACATTTTGTTTCATAAAGGTGTTGTTTGTATTTTTTAATATGCAGAGAAAATAAATAAGACATTCATAGGCTGATGTTCACATAAACAGTGGTTCGGTTCATTATTTCTTTAAAGTCCATTTGGTGAAGCTAGCATTAAATTACAAGCTTCACGTTTAAAAATATGTGCGTTTATACACATACATTTCATAATTTCTCTACGGACTAAAATGCCCAACACCCCACCCACCTTGACACGAGTTCTGTTTGTTTTCACATTCTTCTCTGCAAAAGCTTGTATGGATTTGTTATTTTCTCTTTGGCATTGATCTTAACTGTATTTTCCCCTAATCTATAAACACAGAGAGAGAGAAAGAGAGCGAGCAACAAACAATTGCCCGTACTTCAGATAATTTTATCTTAATTACCGCAGGGAACAGGCAAAGGCAGTTTAAAAATGAAATGAGAAAATAAATACTAGCTGAAGAGAGATCGCTCACGGCTTTGAATCATAACAGGTCACATAAAAACAATCAAAACACGTCCTTTCCTGCATCTGTTGGCCCCGGGGCCTTATATGCGGCGTAACCTCAGTGACACACCGTTTTTCCGGATACAACTGGAACAAACCATAAGGGACTCTTTTTTGAAGCCTTTTTGAAGCTTCAAATATATTCAAAAATCCTATTCGTCTTGTTGTCTCCTGATTGTAATGTTTAACAGCTTTTGTTTTTTTTGCATGTTGACCTATTTAATAATTCATAAATCCAGTAAAAGACTTAAAGACCTTGTATTGAACCCTGACTTTTTCAAGTCAAATGGTGACATTAAATGGCTCGAGCCAGGGGTCTAAGTCAAGATCAGGGGAAAGGTGGTACATGGGGATCGAAACATTCTTATGTCAGACTTTATCACACCTCAGCTGTGTATAAACTAAAGCAGCAGGTTAGATTTTGATTGATACCAAATATGTACAGTACTACAGAACTGACTGGGGGGGATTCTGTATTTCCCCACAGTTAAGTATCTGCCTGCTTGTCATTTAAGTGTTTTTGCTATTATTTTATTTCCAATCAAGACTATACCAGCAATTGGTTTTATGTTAATATGTGTTGTAATTTGATTTTTGTATTTTGTGCTATTTAAAAGTCTTTACCGAGGCATATTGCTTTACCAAAAGGTTTTGATAAGTTGTTTATTATATCTCTTGCTTTAAAGCTTCAGTCAGAAATATACATTTTCAAACTTTCTTTGCTCTTGAAGTTAGCTGAAATTAAATCCATAGGAACAACATTAAGTAGTAACATCACGATGCTTGAAACTGTATTGTAAATGTCTGGTAACAGAGAAAGATGGAATTAGCTGCTGTAGTTAAAGCATCAACTAGCAGAGGATAAATGGGCCATGCTAACCAGCTAACAAGGTCAGAGCTAATAAGGAGATACAGGTGCAATTGTAATATATTGGCTGTGTTTAAAAAAACTTATTTTTAGGACTCTGTTAATAATCACAAACATATTAACTATGCCACATCATGAGGTAAGGTATTGTACCAATTACATTTTTAAATCCTCATCATTTCAAATTTATATTATCATTTCACTTATAAAAACTGAATAATTTGTCAGTAATTTTCATTAGCTAAGGTTGGTGCAACTAATCTCTGCCAATGCAATCCAAACATGCACTGCAATGGTTTACAGTGCAGCCCACGTCTTACAATTTCCTTGTCGCTACTTTTTAGCTTTCATCTAAAGATAAGACAGCCACAAATCCATATATTCAATAAGGCTCTATTTCTTTGTTCCATTTCTTTCTTTTGTCTTCTGAGAGTATAAATGCAAGAATTTTTGAGTGAAAGTTGTACTTTCAGGCAAGTTAGACAGTCGTTCTGTCAAGCAGTGAAATCGCTTTTTCATAAACTAACTTCTCAGCCTCATAATACACATACACACACATGCACACACATACTGCCCACACTGAGTGACTCTCCAGATGGTTGCTGTGAAGAGTGCTTYAGACTTCAAAACGCTTGTCACATTGCTCATCAAACCCATCATATGGATTCTCCAATTAAAACACATTTGCTGTGTTTCCTCCTCATTCAGTCCTGGTAAACACCATTAGCATTTGTATAGCTGGACCCTGTGACCTCTGTGGCTTTATGTGCCCTGATGTATCCTCGTGGATTCGCTAAGTTAACTGCGCCGGAAATCACAGTAAACACCCTTCGGCTAGCACAATGCTACTGCCAATCATTCCCCTCGCTACAGCCCAGCTGATGAACTGCAATTTGATGGTTCCATTTGCACAACATCTGTTCTTTTAGAACTGGTAATCCCACAAACTCTCTCTCTTTCATTTGAAAACCACACTTTAAGCACTTGAAAAAAGTTCTGAACCGGCAAAGTACACCCACCATGCAATCAGAATATAATTCCAGTGTTTCGTGCACAACACATCTATCCTGTCCGGTATCTTTCCTGTCCGGTTGTGGTACTTACCGCGTAGCATATGAAATGCATTAATGTAAAGGTTGTTTTAAGGAAATCATACAGTGAGGGTCTGATCTGCTTTTGAAGTTATTGGTTGTTTTGAATGATCCTCATTCATAAACTTTTGTTAATAATGTGTCTGTTTCTCTCCCAGTAAGAATTAAGATATTCAGGCAGGAAACAAAAAGTGACCCCTTGTTTTATGGGGGTAATCAACCTGCTGTAGCCGTTGGAACGTTGAAAGTAGGAAGTCCATGCATTTAGGTGTCTAATATTACAGTAATGTGATTGAAATATGTTCAGCCTGTGAGCGAAAGAGATAAGCAATGTGTTTCCTTATTTTTTCTTGGGAAAAGAGTGTTCAGAGGAAGCTTTGTGGTCCTGTGAGGTGCCATTGTGGTATTGTTGGAGCCACATCTGAGGAACCATTTCTCTGTTTGTGGAATCTGCACTGGCTGCTTATATGTCGGGTTTCTCTGTTGTTTTTGCACGTTCATTCAAACAGGTTTGACATATTGCAGTCATTTTACAGCTACATATTCCTTCACCGCAACGACAGTTTGTTATACAAACAAAGACAGCTGCTGTCATACTCGGTGCATGTAGCATGCTAGTATTTAAACTTACTGTTTGATCTCTGGAGACATATTTAAAAAAAATTTACTGGTTTGTAAAAATAAATATGTTTGTGATAGTTTTTTTGTTAGTGTTTTTCTTTATAGCATACATTTATTCTTTAATTGATAATAAATGTGTTTATTATAAAATTATACATTGTTTATCTATATTTTGACATATCATCTGTTAAAAGATGTATTGGTTGTTCTTTTCCATATAATGAGAATAAAAAGGGACTTAGGGCTGTTAAGCTCATAAAAAGCACATACAAATATCATGAAAGATTTTCAGTGATGTATATGCTATATTATTAAAAGTCCCAAAAGTTATAAGATAACTTCTTTGTATTTGTGAAATAGACAATAACAGTTTTATGGACTTTTATTGGTTATGGCTTCTAGAGTTTATCTTTGTGTGTGTATGTACCAAAATTTACTTTAAATACACGAAACACACGTTTAAGTAACTAAATTGGGCTAGGCCATCTAAAGCAGTGTCAATTCTGCAACTATAGTTTGAGTTGAAACCAAATCTATTCACTGATTAAATAAAAATGAAACAGGCGAGATGGAGATGAGACAAATGGATGTATAGAGCATGTCTGGTGTGCAATGATCGATAAAGAATAGAAATGCGGATCACATAATTGCGTCGTTATATCCTGACAAAAACAAAATGAATAATGCATAAACACACATACAAACACTCTCACAAACACACATACAAACACTCTCACAAACATACAAACATTTGCTCATTATGGCAGAGGTGGTTTGACAAAGGCTAGGCGGACAGACAGGTGTAACATCAGGGCAATCTGTTTCTATAAAAACATCTCTTTCTGCATCTTAGCCTGACAGTTGGGCTGTGTTCTAGCTGGCCTGACCCACCACTAATGGGGTCTGTGGCTGCCAAATGCCAAATACTACCACAAACATGCCAGTGTATTGTTTCTTTACTTATTCATCCGCATTCTCCTTTCTTATTCTGTTCTTCTGCCGGATCAAGTATCTGACATCTGCTGTATCCAGATTACTGGGGATTTTGTCCTGGTACAAAACATTCTTTGCAAAGATATCATGAACAGAGATGCAGGTAGTGGTTTTGGTAGGGCTGCTCCGAATCAGAGATGCTCTTGGGGCGGACAGGCTGAGATTTCAAACTCAGGTAATGTACTATACATTACCTTAAAGGAATAGTGTACCCAATAATAATAATAATTAATACTAATAATAATAAATCTGTAATGATTTACTTTCATTCTAACCTCATTACAAACCTGTTATGGGCTTAAGCTTCTGTCTTCTCTTTACTGTGTTTGTGTGAATTCTGTGTGTGTGAATTCTGTTCTGTTTAGTGAATTAGCTGGTTTGGTTTTGCGGTTTTCATCAATTCCGTATAGTTTTGATACATTTTGATGCTTAACAAGCCCATGTTCATGGGTTTTTAAAGCAAACAAATAAAAGGTGCATTTGATGGACTCTCTTTTTGATCAAAGCAGTCGTCTTTGATTTGGTTAGGTAATGTGTGCTTTATTTGCAGGAACGTTGCTTCACTTCATGCCTTGTGATAAAGGCAATGCATCGTACAGCCATTCAATTACGTTACAGTATTCTATCACATTAACCGGGCCGTAAAATATGACTTCTTACTTTATCTGAATAGATTAGCTGAACTAAAACAGGCAAGCAGCCTGTTATTACCTCTTACCTCGCACATAAAGTATTAGTCACCTCGCTGTGACTTTACTTTCCTAACCTTAAGTGCAGTTGTCAGATGGAAAAGACCGAAGTCTACAGTGGCTTTGACTGTTGCCATTATGTAGCCCTGCTGCGTTTGTTTGTTGTAAACACAGTTATCTAATTTACTCGCAGATGCTTTGCTCGTCACAACAATGTTAACCTGTAGTCTTTGTCTTATCCCCCTGAAATACAATAGAAACGTGTATATGTGTGATTGAGAAAACCGAATACTAATATGGCTCCATCAGGAACAATTAATAGCTAGTAAGCATACGCCGACCTAGCCCTCTTTAAATATGAGTGTTTAATTAGGCTGAATTATTAATTAGGGCTTTATCATATCTTAGAGCAGAGAGTGAGAGAGGGAAGGTAAATGGGTTTTAAACTAATGACTGCTGTAGTAGAGATTTAACTCCACTCACTTTGACAAGATAAAGCGGATAATAATGTTATAGGGGGTGAATTATGAACTCAGTCTATATAAAGAGATGCATTAGTCTCATCTTATGAAGAGGAGGTTGAGCCATTGCGTTTGTTCAACAGGCCATCACCTACTGACCCTGTGAGGCGGTCTCTCTGCCTATGAAGAGATTATTGTGTGAGTTAAGATGATCTGTTTATGATAAACCCTGCGTTCAATCATTCTCTCCCTGCATGAGACACTAAAGCTGTGTTAACATAAATCTGTTGAGCACCCTTTATTTTTGCAGTAGCTCTCAATATCTACAGCACTTCTGTATAGAACGTACTTATAGGACAGTCTTATAGGAGTGCCATGACCTTGGTGTGCTTTAATATTATAATTTTGTTGATATTATTTGTTTGTTTGTTTGATTTCAAAATGATAATCAAAGCAGTCGTTTTTTTTTTAGTTTGTGAGGTAAAATTTGTTTTACATGCCAATATTCCAAATAGAATAATGTTTTTTAGGGAAAAAAAATTATCATTTATAATGTCATGCTGTTAAATCAATATTTTATATTTGTCCGAGAGAAAAGAGAAGATAAATAGGTATCTTTCATCCTAAACAAATACATCATCTAGAACATAAACAAACATGAAAGGGAATCTCTCTTTCATAACAAACATGTTTAATCGCAGCACAATCATTATTATTAAAAAGACTCAACCTGATACAATACAATGGGAGAACGTTGACATTTTAATCTAAAGATTCATATTTTTGACCCCTGGAGTATCTTTAATAACCTTCTGGTGACTGTTTTGGTTCCCATGTGTGCGTGTGTGAAAGTGGCAGGCAGAGGTGCTAATGGTCGAAGCACAGTGATCGTTTCACACCTGTGCAACTTGCCAAGTGACACTTCAGCAGCCTCTCACTTCTCTCACGCGCACAGAGTCCAAAGCGCAACTGGTGAACTTGTATCTTTTCTTAAGGCCCCTATACACTTGCTATTTAGATCCATTTTTGAATTGTGTATACACGTACTGTATACATTGTTTAAGATTAGATGCACATTTAAGTGTATATGGGGGAAACACTGTGGCATTTTTTCTGTTCTTTTGCACTTAGGTGGTCATAGGAGATCCATTTAAGACACGTCACTACCAGGTGGTAAATGGTCAGGTGACACGTCAGGTGGCCACTTTTGATCAGATCACGCGAGGCGTATCTTTGTACTAGGTGTAAACAGTTAAAGTAAAAGGGACCTATTTTTCAAATATGGTAACCCATACCTGAAATGTGACCTCTGCATTTAACCCATCATTGGTGAGGAGTGAGCAGACACTGCAAGTCGTGAACACGCACACACCCGGAGCAGTGGGCAGCATGTTACTGCACCCGGGGAGCAATTGAAGGTTAGGTGCCTTGCTCAAGGGCACTTCAGTTGCTACCCCCCAGTGCTGGAATCGAACCAGCAACCTTCTGATCATAAGTCCAACTCACCAACTAGTAGTATACTTTTGTGTTTTGTTATTTGTTTACTTCAGACCCCTCTAAAACCTTCTCACAAGACTAGCTGCCCTTTAATTTTGCACACACACGTTCTACTTCATGTGTCTGTGATGACCCATTTACATGGAAATCATAATGTGGGAAAATTGAATATGTGCCTGTTATGACCTCATAATTGCCGAGTCGGGGAAGGGCAACATTTGTGTGTGTACAGATAGGAAGAGAACCTTTGTGAGAACAATGTTTGAACTATCACAATAGCTTTTCACTAGCCTATTTTCTGGACTGCATGTAATTATTTTGGTGATTACATGAGAAATGTTCAGACGAGCTGAATTTAAATGTCTAACATATGCTCGGGGATTCAATAAAACAAAGTAAGTATTGTCTTAAATCTTTTTGTGACACTTTAATTGTTGAAAATTGCCCATTTCTGATCAGAAAGGATGTTCATATATATAAAATATCTAAATTGATTTAGACTGTCTGCTGTAGAGAATGCCTGATTTTACCGACAATAAACCCATCAGGAAAGTTGTTTTTAGCGATTTCCAATGTCTTTAAATTTGTTCAGCGTGCCAATATAGCATAATTTCTGCTTCATTTAGAGTCAACGGAATTGTAAACAGTCAATATGATGTGCATATTAGGTATGCTGGGGCTTGCTGGCATCGCTATAAATCAGCATTACGCATTATTGTAGAATTATGCACACACATGGTTCATTTTCAGATTGACGGCCAATATGCTAGAAGGCCTGCAGCTATGGCACCTGAAAATAAATGCATCATTTTTGAAGTTATATAGATCTTACTTTTGGTCCTGCAAAGTTTGCTGTGAACGTAAAAGGGCGCTATATAATAATGGAAGTGGCTTGCATCTTATCACACACACACTCGCGCGCACACACACACGTGCATCGCATGCGTGTAAGAGAAAAATTTATCACACAAATGAACCTGTGAAAATAACTTTCTGCATGACTACAATCTCTGATCACAGCAATGGCCTCTCTCTCCTGAAAAATGGTGCCTCCGCAGCGCGTTTGTGTACTGTTAAGAGTAAATACATTTGCTTTTGCCTTTTAAAATTCTTTTCACAGATCCTACACAACAGAGTGCCTTTTTTTTCTCTTATGTGTGTATGCTTTGAACCTTTTAAAATATTTTTATGAAAAATGAAACACAAAGAATGTGGATCTGTCAGTCATACGCCACCCACTTGCGGGGCTCACAGTCCTAACCTCACCTTCAGACCAATAAAAGAAACCCAGCTTTAGCCATTTCCAGAAAACCACCTTAGGCTAAATACAATGTTTGCTTTCCTACAAAGCTTCAAGCTATTCAGCCATGAAGTTCTGGGGCGCTAGTGGTCAGTCATATACGAAGGCTGCGGATGTTTTAGGCTGGCCGGGGGGACTGCAAATCAGAGGGTACTGGCCTGCCCAACCAGCCGGAAAACTAGCAGCATGTCTGCTATAGTACTGGGCCGCTGGGTGCTGGAGCCAGGTGTGAGAAAGAGATGTCATGCTCCAGAGGGCAAGCCAACTATCTACAACACCCCATTACCCTACTACAGAGAAGAGGGACAACTCCGACTCCAGTTGAGCGAAAGAAAGAGAGAGAGAGAGAGTATAGAGACTGTTTGATGTGAAGGGCCTACAGATATTATGATAAGGCAGCAGGAGAGGATAACTAGAAAAGACACAGTTAGAGAACAAATGAGGAAAGGAAATATGGATGAAATTTGGGGGAGAACATTGAAGAACAAGGTAATACAAAAAAGAACCATGTTTTGGTATTGCATGACGTAACCTAGCAACGGTATGTAAAAATAGTCACATCATTGTAAATTTACCATGTTGACAAAAACAATGTACCTGTTTGGTTTAAAAAGTGTGCCTCATAAAGGTAAAAATGCCCCATAAATCCAGCTCCTGGCTGAAAATATCGACTTAAAAGTTATAGCTGTACCAATATCTAGTTTTACCAATATTTGATACCATTACTGTGACATGGTACTGCCACGGCAATTTTGTAAGGCAAAGAAGGCTATTAGCCCTCCAAAAAAGAGATAAAAGGGTGTTAAAAGAGATAAACATTAAGGAAGACAATAGCGAGATTGCAAAATAACATGTAGAAAGCTTTAAAAGAAAATTAAGAGTTAAAGAAACAGCCTGCTTTAAGAAAAGACAATGTAACAGTGAAGAAGTCATGATAGACTTTTTTAGAAACGCAGCACCCATTTCTGTAGATTACAAGAGCGATAAAGACTAATTCAGCAAGGCTGTTTGGAAACGGGAAATGCGAGGGTATGTTTGGGTGGAAGAAATGAATGAGGTAGGAATGCCGAGAGGATATAAAGGATATGTATGTGTGTTTGTGTGCGGGTGGCTGTTTAGCTGTTTGTGGGTGCCTGTTTAGAAGGGTTATTGTGAAAGTACGGTCTATGAATGGAAACCAGCCACAGGAAAAAAAGAGTGAAATGCCAAAATCAAGCACACACACACACACACACACACAAACACCACATTCTTTCAGTAGCTGTGCCTCATCTGTGTGGGTGTGGGTTTGAGCTACAGTCATGGGGGTCCGATTTGACACGTCTTAGTTACATATGGTTAGCAGCGCAGTGTACAGTAACCATCGTGTGACAACATTGGAAAAGCATAGCAGAGAAGCAGCATGGAGAATCTGCCTGCTAAATGGAGTGACAACAGACCAGCCTTGTTCATTGTCATGCCACTTTGTGTGTTTGTGTTTTCTCAGCGATTGCTCTGAGAGCGTGCAAACCTTGGAACGCAATCAAATGCGTGCGCGCGTGTCTAGCTAGCGATCATGCCAATGCCCTGCATGTGCATCTAAATCAGATTCTGTTGGTTCTGAGGTGAATGTTGTTGTTCGTGCCCCTAACTTTATTTCTATACCACTGATGGCCTTATTTC